>JAGFMF010011792.1:2333217-2362272 GCA_019455555.1 Galemys pyrenaicus | reverse complement strand
CCTCCCTGGCCGGCAGCAGGGATCGAACTCGTGCTGCAGTGGCTGCTGTTTGCTTCATAGTGCGTTGCTTAACCCACTGCGCCACCAGGGAGGCCCTGTGCATTAGATCTTTAAGGCTCATTCTCATTGTATCTGAAATCCTTAAATTTCAGTATTATCCCCTCCCATTCCTATCTCATGGAAACCACCATTTTACTCATTTTTATGAGTTTTATATTTTTAGAATTGACATATAAGTGATATCATCCAGTACTCGACTTCCTGTCTTATTTAGCACAATGCCTTCGCCATTTATGTTCTCATAACTGGCAAAATTTCCTTCTTTTTAATGACTGAATAATATTCCACTATGTATGTTACCACATTCATCCCCTGATGGTGTTTTGGATAGTTTCCATGTGTTAGCTGACGTGAAAGTTGCCCCAGTAAACATGGGAATGCACACAGCTTTTTAAAAATCCTGTTTTCATTTCTTTGCCTATATACCCAGGAATGGGCTTGCTGGATCAGACAGCAGATCTATTTCTAATTTGTTGAAGAAGCACCAGGTTTTCCATATTTAAATTTTTCCAATTAACCTTCCCACCAACATGGGATAGGTTTCCCCTGCTATGTGCAAACAGTGTTTGCACATAGTGTTCTTGTTGTAACAGAGTGGTCCCCAGTAAAAGGGGAGGTTCCTGGTGCCCTTCCCCATCCAAGGGAGGGTGGAGCTGAGCAGGGAGAAGAAGAAGCTGAAGGAGACTGGGGAAAAAGAAAAAAAGATGGAGAACAAGGCCTGTTTCTAATGCATGTCTATGGATACACACCAGAAGGTACCTTAGACTATGGCAGGCTTTCCGGCATCAGATGCCCTGCTTTGGGCCAATCCTGTTTGGCTGGGCGTTTACCCAGAAAGGAATGGGTAACTTTGGGTACTTGATTTAAAACCATATTCTTTCCTCTTCCTCCCCTTTTCTGTATTACACTCTAATTGCATAAGAGTTTCTTTCCATTGCAGATCTTATACACTAGAGTATGTTTTGTCTTGATGCAGCCGATGACAGACCCCATTTAGAGTGGGCAGGTTTGGGAGTTTGGGGGATGCCTGTCCTATAACATGTCCTGGGACAAAATGGCATAAAATTTTTAAAAAATTCATTTTTATGGGAAGTTTTACACACATTCTCACAATTTATTATTTATTTTCCCCCAGTAACGTACTAAATCCCAATAACGAACGCATAAAACCTAAAATAATGCCAACGGAGAGTGAAAGCTGCCTGAGCTGATAAACGCAGTCTATATAAAGCAGAACTTACACGCGATAAGCTGGTTTCACTTACCAGAGTGTGGAGACAGCGCGCACAGGTAGGAGTGGTGATGACTGGGCTGGGGCGTGGAAATCGGGGTGACGGGTTGAGGAGGCCACAGTGAAGGAGGGAGAGGAAGGGGCCTCTGTTAACCCCTCAGTGTGCTCTGAATCCCTCAGGCAGGCAGCCCCCTAACACCTACGCCTTCTGGAAGTCCCTGCCCAAGGTCACGGTTGGTCACCTTCGCTGGCGGCTGTGCCAGGCTTGAGAGAGCTCCGGGGCTGACTGCGTGGCCCCACCAAGCCACAGTTCTTCGCAGGCTCCCAAAACAGCTCACAAACCCGCTCCAACCCGATGTCCTTCAAAATTCAAGTCAGCCTGTTCCGCCATCACCGAGGCCTCGGGCCCAGGCCTCGGCGCGCTTGGCGCTCCTTTCTGTGCGTTCACTTCGGGCCTGTGCTCTCTGGTCTGTCCCGCCTACGCGCTTTCCTCTTGCAGTGGCATCAGCTCTGCTTGTCAGTGCTTGGTGACAGGGATGCCAAGACCTGGTGAACTTCAGCCTCGAAGTCCACTTGCCGTAGAGCCATCCAGCAAGTTCCTCGAGGAGGGGCCATGCGGTGGCCACCGCTCCCACCGCTGCCGCAAAGCCCCCCAGCCACCGCCCTCGCGCTTTGCGACTTTTGTCGTAAAAGTGAAATTTGTCGTAAAAGTGAGACACCTGGAAACATTTCTTCCTGTGTGGGAAAACAGGTACAGATGTAGCTCTTTCATGAGTGAAATGTTTGTGGTGCCGGGAAGGGCACAGAGCAAGTTCTTGATGATTTGGAGGAGACAGGTCAAGGAGGAGTCTTGGAGCCCTAGCTGGCTTTTTCAGGCTTTTTTGATCAGAGGCGACCAGGTACAGGGCAGGCAGGGTAGGGTGGCAGCGGCCTTCTAGTCCCAGGTGTGTCTTCACGCTCTGGGCTCTCTAGTCTCTGCTCTAGCCTTTCTCTCTCTCTTTGCCTCTCCCCCTGGCGTCCTCCTGACGCTGCCGTTACACGCCCCTTGTCTCAACCCAGGCGCATCCACCTGCGCATGCCCACTCAGGCGTGCAAGCAGGACCTCAGGTGTCCATCATCCCGCCCATGGTGGGAGGGCAGAAAAGCCTGATAATCGTTTCCATTTGCCCTACAGTGGTATAACAAGAACTTTTGAGAATCCCATGATGTGTGAAGGTTCTCTTCTCACCCCACCTTTGCCAGAACCTGATGTCTCCTTGGCTTTTTGATAATAACCATTTTAACAAATAAAAGGTGAGAGCTACTTGTGTTTTGATTTGCATTTCCCCAGAGATGAATGATGTTGAGAATCTTTTCATATGCCTGTTGGCTATTTTGAGGGAAAATACCTAGTTATTTTGCCAAGTTTTTATTTTAATTTTTTTTAAAGATTTATTTATTTATGCATACAAGAGCTGGGGTACAGGCCAGAGTCTTGGGAGGTGAGAGGATTCACCAGAGACAGAGAGAGTGGGGAGCAGGGCAGGCAGATCGACTGAAGTACACTGCTGAGGGAAGCGGGGCAAGGCAGGAGAGGTCTGCTCCGCCATGTAGGTCCCCCCCCTGGCCGGGGATCGAACTCATGCTGTTGTGCTATGGATGCTTCACAGTGTGGCGCTCAACCCGCTGCACCACCGGGGAGGCCCTCCAAGTTTTTATTAAAAAGGTTAAATTTATTAATTGAGGTGCTACCAGGTATGGACACTGTAGCTCTCCCACCACTCAGCCAATTTCCTCCAGCACAGACCATTGTTCGTTCTTTCTTCTCTTTGTTCTTACCCCTTCCCTCCCCACTACTGCCCCCAAATGCTTCAGTTCTGTAGTCAGCTCTCAAGGGTTGATTTTTAACCTTTATCTGACCCTTACTTTGGTTTCTCTGTATTTCTTATGTTACTAAGCTATTTGAGTCCTTATGTATTTTGGATATTAATCCCCTATTGAATATATGGTTTGCAATTTTTTCCCTTTCTGTATGTTTTCATCCTGTTGTTTCTTTTTCTCTGTAAAAGCTTTTGATGTAATCTCACTTGATAATTTTCACTTTTGTTTTTTGTTATCTTTAGTGTCAGTCCTAAAAAACGTCACCCATGTTGAAGAGGCTCTTCATTATGTTCAAAACTTCAAGGAGTTTTGTCATATCAGGTCTGATTCAATTCCATTTCATTTTTTATGCATGGCATAGGAGTCCAGTTTTATCATTGTGTTTGTGTCTTTCCAGTTTTCCCAACACTGTTTATGAAAAGATAATCCTTTCTTCATTGCATATTCTTGGAACTCTTGTTGAATATTAATTTACCATGTATGCTGGACTTTAATTTTGCATTTTATTCTGTTTCATTGGTTCACACGTCGCGCGCGCGCGTGTGTGTGTGTGTGTGCTGGCAACATACTTCCACAATTTATTGTGAGATTAATCCATGTTCATTTATGCAGTTCATTTATTTTTTATTGCTGAGTATTCTATTATACAAATATGCCATAATTGGTCTTTTCACTGTCCATAGAAATTTGGGTAAATTTCAAGTTTTTGTAAGGAAAGTTGTAAAGAACATGTCTGCACACGTTTTTGTATGGACATGTGTTTTGTTTTGGGAATTTTAAAGTCTTTAGAAGAAACCAGAGAAAAATCTTTGTAGTCTTGAATCAAATACTTTTGGATTTTCATTGAAGTCTGTGTTCCACTTTGAATTAATTTTTGTATCTTTTACAAGGTAGGGATTGAAGTTCATTTTCTGCCTGTGAATATCCAATTGTTCCAGCACCATTTATTGAAAAGATAAGAAAATTATGATCTCCTGTGTACTTGTTTTGAAGATCAGTTATACACATAAAAACAGGTTGGTCACCAGCTTTTGTAGTTTGCCTGACTGTGGACTCATGAACTTTCAACAACCAGACAGTGTCTCATGTAACTTTGTATCCATACTGCTTAGTACCATATGACTTACTGTGGGTACTTAATAAATAACATGGTAATAAATGAAACTTACATAACTAGTAGTGAATGTTAGTGTCCATGTTGAAACCTGAGTCGATTTGGCAGTGTGATGTCACACTGTCTACTCTGAAGTCAAAAGCCACAAGATGTATTACTCTGCTATATATCCAAGAGATTAAAAAAATATCCTACCTAGAAGTGAAATTACTGAGTTGTATGATAATTCTTAACACTTTCTCTCAATTTCTTCTTGACTCAGCTTTGATGAGTTAGATTTTCCCCCCATTGGAATATGACATTTTATCTAAGGTTTTGAAGTCTGTTGACATAGTTATTTATAATTTTCTCATACATTTTTATTGTCTTATTATATTAATAGAAGGAAGGTTTTCTTATGCTGAATATTTTATTTGATCTTTTTCCTTGATCATTTCCTTTTCCTTGATCATTCTCACCATAATTTTTATTAGTTTTTATTGTCCTTTTTACATTGCATAATTTATTTTGAAAATAAAATACAGAATAATGTTGTATAGTTGCTAAGAGCACAGCCTTTGGTACTAGGATGTCTGGATTTATTTGTTGCTGTTTTAAATTTGTTTGAAAGTACAGTTCATTTGCAGCTCCTATGAGAAACAAAAACATATATATAGAGACATGTACATGAATATCACAACAGTGTTATTCATAACCCAAAGGGGAAAACAACCTAAATGATTTAACTGGAGAATTAGTAAATAAAATGTACTCTATCTATACCACAGGATACTATTTTTGATATAAAACATGGAGAGGAGAGAAATACTGATATATATGGACAGGCTAATCTATATATAGAGAGAATAGATCAGTGTTTGTCTAAAGCTGTGGAATCAGAGGGTGGGAAAGTGGGGAGAGAGGGAAGTCATTACAATGGGTAGGGTTTGGGAGGCAGAATGAAAATGTTCTAAAGTTGATTGTGGTAATGACTGCATAAGTGATCATACTGAAAACCACTGCATTACACCTTTTAACTGAATGAGTTTTATGATATGTTCATTATCTTTCAACAAAGTTATTATTTAAAAAAGAAGGCGGGGCCTCCCTGGTGGCGCAGTGGGCTAAGCAATGCACTATGAAGCAAACTAAAGCCTCTGCAGCACAAGTTTGATCCCTGCCCCCGGCCAGGGAGGGGACCCATATGGTGCAGCAGACCTCTCCTGCTTCACCTACTGCTCCCCTCAGCAGTGTGTTTCGGTCGGTCTGCCTGTTCTGCTCCCCACTCTGTCTCTGGTGAATCCTCTCACCACCCTGCACTCTGGCCTATACCCCAGCTCTTGTACACATAAATAAATAAATCTTTAAAAAAAAAAGAAGGAAAAAAAGATTCCAGAAACACTTTGGTGTAGGGCCTTGATGAAAACCTTAACTCTACTGTTAGTGTTATTAGTTGCTACTTGACTTTGCCTACCTTCTACCCCTTTCTTCATTTCCACTTATCTTGGCCTTAACTATGGTGCTTCTAGATATTTAATATCTAGTTCAGCTATAAACTGTTTCAATCTTTTTAAACATAAAGCTTCTTCAAACTGCTTGTAGATTTGGAATCAGAAACTGCTTAATTTCTTAGGTGACATAAATGATTAGTGCTTCATAGCTCTGATTTTCCTAAGGTCATATATTTGAGGGAAATCAGTTAACAAGAAATTCTCTTTTTATGTAGAGTTTTGTATAGTGACTCTTTGCTTTCCTTTCCTTTAAAACTTAGAACAGAAAGACCTACAGAACACAGAACCCCGGCACAAAGACACTCCTGTGATCTCACCTTTCAATTAGTAAATATGGTTACCTGAGTGACCAAGTTAATTATATATGGAATGTCAGAGGGTGAACTAAGGTGGCAGCAGGGCAGGTCAGACCAACGAAAGCTGGGAACCTATGTTGACCCTACGGTACAGGCCAGCAACCCAGCCCCAGGAATGAGGTCAGATATTTGTCATTTACGAGTTGGACACTTAGTGCCATGACAAGGGAAGCAGAAGTGAAACTAAAAGTCCATTTCACAGGGAGAAGACAGTTGTGATTAGTAATTTTAATCAATTGTGTGATCAATTAATATTTTAGATATTTGAAAACTTGACTATAAGGCAGTCATAAGGGAAAAGAGCAGAACCAAGAAATAAGGAATAGCAAATCAGTGAAATACCAAATGGGGGGGGTGGGAGGGTAGAGGAGAAAAGAGTAGTGGAATTATAATCCAAAGGCATGCCTTGCAACTAGCTCTAACACTAGAAAGTCATTTTCATTTTCTGAACCAGTTTATTAGTCTATAAGATGATTGGTTGAATTTAGTCATCATTCAATTGAACATACCTCTAAAATCCCTTACAGCTTGAAAAACTTAGGAATTCAAAACTATCTTAGAAATGAAATCATAAGTAGTTCTGGTGTGACTGAGCAAGGGGTGAGAATGAATTTACAAATTCAAATGCAGTGTTTTTATAGGAGAAACAAATCAACCAGCTTATTACAGGGTGTCCCTATCTATTTCCAAATGGCTGCTCTCTCCCACACTGTGACATAGCTGTGATGAAACTTTTTTTATTGCTCCTACAAGCTGTACTGTTTCAACTCAGGCCAAAGCTTCTTAAACTCCATCAAACACTTTTATCATACCCAGAATGTAAGGAAAGAAATTTTGGGCCAATTTTTCATTGTGGACCTGACACCTGCTGGATGTAGGCAGGCCATTCCACCTTAAGAGCTTGTAAAATCTTATAAAAGAAAAAAAGAAGAAAGGGACCACTAGTCTATGTCCAGCTGCATCAACTTAAAGTGCTTACAAAACTTATGTAGCATCTCGATGGGATCATGATTCTTCCATCCAAGTTTTAGTTAAGCACTTCGTCAGTAAAGTGATTCAAGTAGCTTTTACTTTCTTATGGCCCAGAAGTGTATATCCAAAACAAAATATTGGTGTGATTTTACTTTTGTAAGCTTGAGTAAAGTGACAGCTGTAGCAAACCTAGGGTTGGCTGATGGCCTATTTTGGGGTTTAGGGGGGACACAAAGGTAGGTGGTGAGAAAGCAATCAGTTTGTTCTGATTTTTATGGCCAGGCAGAAAGGTCAAGTTCCAGGTCTCTCTTAGGTTGCCTTCCTTTCTCAGCTATTTCTCACAGAACGGTGAGCTAGGCTGGGTACTTACAAGCGCAGCCATCTCGTTTGGGGCTGGGATCAGCCATCCTGCTTCACAGACAGTGAATGCAGACAATAGTCGAAGGCATGCACAGGAGTCTAGCAATCCCAGCTTCAGCTTCCCATACTTTTCAGTTGAGAGCCCTTTCCTCCCTGCTTTACACGTTGCCAGGCTGCCTGGGGCGTTTATACGACTACGTCATCAAATTGCCCATATAACGTGCCTTATTCACCTTTCAACTATATCCTGCTGGTGCGGCATCCTGTACTTTCTTGAACTGGCCCTGGAGTACCTAGACTATCACTGTTGACTGATAGGAATGAAGAGTTGAACCTGCAACCTGTTGAATGAAAGAATGAATGGACCCTCCACACGCACTCCCTCCTTCCCACCCTGCTACACGCTGATAACGTGGCTCCGACTTAGCGACAACGTCAAAATCTTTGTCTTGCTGGGGGAGACAGAGCAAAACAAAACAGGAAAGCGGTAAACCAGAGAAAGGGGCGGGCCCCCAGGCGGCCCTTAGTCGGTCCGCGGACCAGCCGGAGCAACCCGCCGCCCTCGGCCCCGCCCCGCCGCCGTGGGTGCCTGTGCGCGTGCGCCGGCGGGAGCGCGCCGCTGCTCCGAGCGCCGGCGGCGGGGGCGCGCGGCCGGCAGAGGGTTTGACGTGGCAGTTCCCAGCCCAGCTGCGATTCGGTGCGCGACCAGCCCGCGGGGACGCTGGGCCCGGGAAAGGCACGGCGGCAGCGGCAGCCGCAGCGGGAGCTCGGTTACCGGGGGCAACGGCGCTTGGAGCCGAGCGCAGGCTCTCGAAAGCCCCGCGGCGTGAGGAAGCCGACCAGGTAAAGCCTCGGCGGGTCCGGCTCCGCTCCGGCGGGACAGCCCCCTCCCGGGCACGGCACGAGTGGGCTGCGGCGCCCGGCCCGGGATGGAGGCGGGGTGCTCACCTGTGGCAGGGGCGGCAGGGGACAGCTCTTCCTCTGCTCCGGAGCCCCTCTGTGCAGTTTAGTAATGGGGTCTGGAGGGTAGGCGTGGGCATTTTTTACCCGCCCCCATCTTTGTGACTCGGGATGCAGGCACTGCCTGGTGAGGGTATTCTAGGGTCGCTGCCAGCGGTTTTCTCGTCTCCTTATCAACTTCACTTCCTCTTTGCCGGAGGAAGGGAATGTTGGAAATATTCGTGGTTAAAAATGGCAACTGCATCTTCGAGCTTCGGGGCATCCTTGTAGTGAAACGGATCTGTGCAAACCCAAACTTGGCGCCCAGGGTGTAAGTGCACCTTGGCGGGAACTGTCGAGTGACAGTGGGCTGGGGGGCTCTGCCAGGATTGGAGCTCCCCGGATTCTGACCCTAGGCCTGCTCACGCCAAGTGGCTTTCTGCCATGTCGCCGCTCGAAGCTGAGTCAGGTTTCTGTAACTTGGTGCTGTGTGTGAGGAAGTTTGACGTGGCAAACTGGGTTGTTTGAGGAAGCAGATTCCTCCCAGGACCAGCGAAGAGGACCCAACTGCTTCCTGCTCTTTGGGGTGAACATCCCTGCCTTTCCTTTCTGTCACGCAGCAACAGGCTGCTACGTAGGTGTGTTCCTGCTGACTTCCTAAGTGTGCTCGGTTGGAGGTTGGATGAGCTTGACCAAAGCTCAGGCTGCCACGTCTCTCTCTGCTAAGTGGGAGGAGGGAAAGAATACTGTCAAAAACAAAGCTCACCAGCAGGCCTTTGCCTGGCTCTCTTCATTTTAGTTCCCGCCTCCCAAGGAGAAGAAAGTGATCTAATATTTACATAGTGGCTTTAGTTTTGGAAACCTATGGTTTAATATAAAAAAGCAAAACAAGAGAGTATCATTTCCCACATACAGATTTATTTCAGGTCTTTGCAGGTATCGTGGATCATTTACCTTAAAAGGTAGCATTATAAAATAAAATGAATATTTCTATGCTGGGTAAAGAAACTGGCATTTGGAGGCTTTATTTAGTGAGAGGGAACAGAAGCCCAGAGAGGTTTTTTAGTTTATTGCAGGTCACACAGCTAAGTATTGGCAGATTTGAAGTGAAAACCCACTACTCTGGCCATCATTCAGGGCTTTTTCTGTCTTGTTATTAAATGTTTCAAGAGTAGTATGAAAGACTGTCTGGGAAAAATGGAAAATTTAAAGCAAATTGATGTTTAGATTCTCTAGGTAGAGAATCAGGATAACTGTTTCATTTGTGTGCATGTGTGCCTAAACAAATCTGAAATTACTTTTTTTTCTTAATTATGTAAATATATGTGCATATGTTCTTACAGGTGTGGTATCTCAATCTAACTACCTGGCATCTTGGATTGAGACAACTGACAGCTCTCCAGTGTTTGTAGGCTACTGCCTGGCCTGGTCAATTTTTATTGACCCCTAAAATGGGTCCATCATCAACTTCTTTCTTTATCTTCTGGCCTCTCTGTTGGACTATTGATTTTTCTTTGTCCTAATTGCCTGATTAAAATGACTAATTAGGATGCCACTAAAATGACACAGGTCATAAAATACCTGATTGCAGGCCACTGGCAGTTCTGTGGGCCAGTCCATAGAATGATATGCAATGACCGGCAGTGTTGTGCTGTCTGCTGAATTGGGGCCATGGAAACCAAAGGCACAAAAATAATAGATCCACTCGGAAGGACTATATGTGAAATACATCATTCATCCATTGACTGAGTGTTTGGCAATTGTTATTAAAATTTTGTCTTCAAATTTGCCCAGAACTATGGAATTGAGTTATGACTGGAATCTTTTTAGGCGATCATGATATATTGTATAATATGATGATGCCTCATGCACCTAATAAGTGTACCTTTCCTTAAGTCATCATAAACATTTATTAACATTGTATTTTTAATAGCATTAAGCACCTCATGTTGACCTTTCCCCCCCCTCTGTTGCAGGGTTCTTTTGTGGATCTATCCCTTGGAATGATATTTTCATAATGAGTCAACAAGGTTATGTAGCTACACCCCCCTACTCTCAGTCCCAGCCTGGAATAGGCCTTTCTCCTCCACATTATGGGCACTATGGAGACCCATCACATGCAGCTTCTCCACCAGGTAAAGTGCATTTTTTTGACCTATAGATAATGATCAACTTAGACTCTGAGACATAAGGTGATCTGAAAGAGCAGAGTTGGGAATGTTAAGTGGTCATTATATGATGCAATGCCTTGCGATTATAGGATCATTTGGAAAAGGGTCTCAGTCATTAGTTTGGTGGTTGTGTGGAATACAAGTTTGGCTTTTAAATATAAATTGAGACAAAGATGTTTCCTGAATGTTTTATATCCACTAAGATTTGTTCTTGTCACTAATCAGTGGTTTAATGTTATTGGAAACATTTAATTAAAAACAATTTTTTGTATATATCTACTATCCGCCCTCTATATGTATTTATATATTGTTTATTTATATATAATATTTATATATAAATGTATATATGTATTTATTTGTATATATAAATGTATATATATGTATTTATTTATATATTATATTATATTATTATACATACTGTCAATCTTATATACTCATACGCAATAAAGTGGTTTTAGTAATAATCAGTGTATTACTCAAGAATAATCACAAGAAAAAAACATGGCCTTATTTTGAATTCATTATTGAACATTATTAGTTTCTTTAATACTAGGTAATTAATACTACATAACTACTACTAGATAATTTAGTAATTACCTAATTAATACTAGGTCATTTAAAACTATGATACTAGGCAGGTAGGGAGGGGAAAGGAATAAGGAGGTTGTTTTGGTGGCAGCTGACACCAGGAAACTGCCTCCCTTTTTCAATGGACTGCTCTGAGCAACTGTTTTTCACCCCTAAGTCAGGCACGATGCTAGTAATAGCTTTTTTTAGGTGGAGGTTTGAAACCCTCTGAAAATTTTTGTATAATACAGTTCTTGGGGCTTCAGAGAGAGTGTTGAGGAATTCAACACAAATTCTTTGTGGACAAGTCGTGTACGAATTAGTGCATGTCTTTGCGGGTTGTTAGGACTCACTCAGATGGGTGGGGTCCAGGCTGTGTTAGCAGCGTGTGTGCAGTGCAGTCATGTGTGCAGTGAGGAGAGTGCCGTAGGGGGGCTGGGTGGTGGCATCCTCACACAGGTCCCTGAAAACGTGCACTGAGCCTGTGAGTTGCCTGTGGAGAGTTACCTTTATGATTTCACTTACCCCTAATTTTTAAACCTCCCCTTGAAGCGGCCTCCTCTTGTCTAAAACCAGTTCTCTCCCATAACATCTGTAGTCTTGCCTTTCTAAATTCTGTGTGAAGCATTACTTCGTCTTTCTCTCTTTCTGGCAATTCATTCCCTCTCAGCACTGATGTGTAGTGATAAGTATAAATTACTCAAAAACTAGTCCTAAAAGCTTTACATGTACTACTGAATCCTCTTATTAGTCCTATTTTACAGTTAAAAAAAACCCACAACAACCTGAATGCCTGGTATACTATGACTTATTCGATGTCTCAGACTGGTGATGTAATCAGGATTCATATAGCCAGACCCCTAAAGAAAAGCAACAACAAATGCCAGTTTACACCCTGGGTAACCCTCAGCATTATTTTCCCTCCCCTTCTCTCTTCACAGCCACATCTTAAACAAGGACCCTCTTCACTCAGTGGCTCCCCATGCTCACCTCACAGACCCTCCATGGCCCAGTGTAGTCTCCCTCCATGGCTTGGGCCCATCCCCTTCTCCTTTCTCCTGCCAGGGTCGTTGGTGGTCTCCCATCAGCAAAGGCTGTTAGACACTGTCCTTGCAGCGCCTTTCTTTTTGCTCACTTCTTTGAATTCACTGACACTCCTTTTGTAGACTCCTGGGTTGCTTCCTGGTTATCTCTTCCTAAGTAACTTTCCTGTCTACATTTCGCTTAAGGGTAACTGCTTCTCTTTCTTTGTTCTACTTTATCTCCTCTCACTCTGCAGATTTTCCCCAAACTGCTGCCTGTGAAGTGCTAGGGTGCCAGGTCTGTTTCTCCACCCAGATGTGTTCCCTAAGCTCCAGAACCTTATTTTCAGCTGCTTGCCTGTTTACATAGGCACATCACACTCATCATGTCCACGGCACCTCCGTGTCTTTCCATACATCCTACTTTTTCCTGACATTACAGATCTCACTCAGCAACATCATTTGTTTAGCTGTTCAAATTGGAAATGCTTGCTATTTCTTAAAAAAGCTTTCCCTTTTACCTTTTCTTACTCAAATGGTCTCCGAATCCTTTTGGGATGACCATGAACTTCTCTCCTACTTGCTTCCTCCTGTTTGTCCTCCTCTCACTCTCATTTAAGCTCTGCATCTCACTTAAATTACTAAAATGGTCTCTTAGTCATTATCCTTCTCTCTGATCATACTTTTCTTTATCCAGTTCTGTGCTGGATGAAGGGATTTTTATGGCATGCAAATCTCATCCTGACTTCCTTTTCCTTAGAATGTTTTATAGTTTCGCATTGCTCCTGACTATGATTCCAGCTCTGTAGGCCTTCATTAGTTTACCCATTTTCTCTCTTTTTGGTTTGCTCCTCGGCCACTTTTTCCTACCCATTCAAGTGAGGCTTTGCAGTTAGTCATTTGGAGGCCAATCTGCACTTACGTCCTGATTTGCACGCCTTACCCCAGAAAGCCTCCGCATTGCCAATTCAGACCCAGCTCAAGGGTGCCCTTGCAGGTGTTTCTGATCACTCTTCCTCCTTGCGCTCTCACACCTGTGCAGGCCTCTTGCCATTTGTCATGCTGGTTGACTAGACATGCCTGGATCAGCAAGGCCCCCATTAAATTCCTATTCACTGAACGAGTGAATGACAAGCTGCTGCATTCATCAGCAAACACTGCGTTGTGTTCCAATATATATTTTTTAAAAACCCTGTCTTTGTTGGATTCAGTTCATCATGCTTTAATTCAAGCCTTTCTTTCCTTCAGTTCTCAGATGGATACCAAGCAGGCTGACTCTTTGTAATATACCTTTCTGTAAATGACGATGTTTTGTTTAATTATTTAAGGCTGTGCTGGATAAAGTTGAATCATTAAATGACTTTTTTTTTTTAAGATTCATTTATTTATTTATGCACACAAGAGCTGGGGTACAGGCCAGAGACCAGGAAGGTGAGAGGAGTCAGATGGACTGAAAGACACTGTTGAGGGAAGCAGCGGGCAAGGCAGGAGAGGTCTGCTACACCATGTGGGTCCCCTCCCTGACCTGCGGCAGGGATCAAACTCGTGCTGCAGTGGCTGCAGTTTGCTTCGTAGCGTTGCTTAACTTACTGCACCACCAGCATCATTAAATGACTCAGATTCTGGAGGCCCAGAATCATTAAATGACTTTTCTAGTCTTTTCTTTTTTTTAAGATTTATTTATTTATGTATATGAGAACTAGGATACAGGCTAGAGATGTTGGGGGGGGGGGAATGAGAGGATTCACCAGAGACGGAGTGGGGAGCAGAACAGGCAGATCTACTGAAGTACACTGGGCAAGGCACGGGAGGTCTGCTGCGCCATGTGGGTTACCTCCCTGGCTGGGGATCACACTCATGGCTGCAGATCTTCATAGCGCAGTGCTTAACCCCTTGTACCACCAGGGAGGCTTTTCTAGTCTTTCCACTGGTTTTATGATAGACACATGCAACCTACTTCTGATTCCTTCAAGCATATATCCTATCACAAATCTCACCCTTCTACTTCCCACACCCCATATCTCTGTCTGTGCCTGCTGGTAATACTAGTGCTAGGTGTAGCACGTTTAGCAGATATTGAGTGAGCAGAATACTTGTGATGATGTAACAGTGTCTAAAATAAAGCTAACTGTAGACATTATTGTGTCTACCATTTTAGGGGGCCATGCATTAGTGACAGAGACGACACAGGGGAGGGAGAGGGGAGATGGGAGCCCCTCACCAGGGAGGGAGGGGGTGAATGACCTGAAAGATGCATGAGACCTGGCCTGGTAGGGAGGCTCCTTGCCTGGAGGCTGGGGCACATGTAGGCGGCTCGGGAGAGTCTGTGTGGCTTTGGGTCGAGCAGCAGCAAGCATTTGAGCAGCCAGAGCTGTGCCTGGATGGCAGGCAGGCTGTCGACCCTGATAAGGCTGGAATCTAAGGTAGACGGTGCTATAGAAGTGTTGTGAGCCAGTCAGGGTCGTTCTCCCATGTACATTTTAGAGCCACCCTTCATGTCAGAAAGTGAGTCACACTCATTGGAAAGGGGCAGCCCCTGATCTCTGCAGCAGGGCTTCTTCCCCCAGCTCTTTGGGCTTTGGAGCCACGTCTTCTATGTTGTAGCAGGCTGGGCAGTGATTATAGGACACTTAGCTGCATCCTTGACTAGAGACTAGCCCCCCATCCCACTACCCTGCCTCCACCCGGCCCCCAAGCTCTAACAACCAGAAAGCCCTAGACATCACTAACTGTCCCTTCAGGGGTCAGGTCACCCCAGTTGAGGACCGGTCTGAAAGCTCAGAGAAAAGAAACATTGATGGCCTGCAACCAGGGTAGGGGCTGTGGGGTTGGCGAGGCCCCTAGTAAATGGTGAGCTTATGTGGCTACACCACCTGCCGGAGCCCACTGGAGAATAGCCACGACAGTTTGGCCCATAGGCCCCTAATAGGGAACGTATTTTATTTTTTGTATTTTTTACTTCATTCTTCATTTTTGTGCAGTGTTTGTTTTCTCTTCTTGTGTTTAGTCTCCATGAAATTCCCACCACCAATTCACTCATGTACCATATTTTAGGTATTTACTTCATAGATTTTTTTTTTTTTTTTTTAGCTTTGGTTTTAGTCACTCAGATCCAGGGTCAAATTCAAGGTTTACTTTCCTGTGATATATTTGTCAGGCTTCTGCTGATGATCTCAGATACCACTCTAACATAAAGGGGCTTATTAAAGTGTCCTCAGGAAGCTCAGAGTGGTTGAGAGAGCCAGGCTCGGGGGCATGTGGTCCCGCACAATGCACACCCCACATAGACTGTTCTGCCAGCAGCCACTGCCTAGCAACTGAGAACCACCCTCTCTGTCCCCACACTGCTTGGGGTTTCCTGGAGGTGTGTTGCTCTGCTGAATTTACAGTACCTGGGAACCTAATTTGTAAGGGACTCCAGGATGGAAACTCCATCTCTCTAGCTCAGGATCACGTGGAAAGGAAAGCTGGAAAGGAACTGGAGTTGGTACTGAGTCAGCTGGTCGATGTATCGCAGGACCAGCCTTTGATTTTCGATATTCTCCTTCTGGCATGAGCATGACACGCATCTCCTTTCCTGTTCAGGTTCTCATACTCCTTTATGAAGAACCTGCTTTCTTTTCTCTTTGATCACTGCTGAAAGTGACAGCACTATGGTGAGGGGGAGACTGTGACTCTGCAGGTGATCGTGATACTGGCTTCCCTTTGCCCCCAGGATAGGGTCCAAGTGGCACAGCGGACTTTGTGATCTGATCGCAACCAACCTGGACAACCTCTGCTCTGGCCACTTACCCAGTCTCTCCACTCTGCACCTTTGTCAGTCCCTCATCACACCAAACTCTCTTGCTTTGCTCAGGGTCTGCCTTTGCCGGGGATCCCTATTCAGTCCCAACACTAGCAAAACTCCTGCTTGCCCTTCAAGATTCAGCCCAAGCCATTTTTTTCTCCTTGAATTTTTCTTGATTCCCCCAGAAGAGTTAGATAGTCCCGTTGCATATTATCACACTCATCGCAAGGCACACTGTTTGTTTACATAGTTGTTACTTCCATAAGGATTCCTAGGGTCTCCGAGGCTCTAAGTGTAAGTTTGAGTCATTGCTATCTAAATATGAAAGGGAAAAGAACATGTTAGTGTATAAATGTGGATAACATATGTGTATATAGTGTATAATAGCTCTACTTGTTTACTTGATATCTAGTTGTTGGGTTTTTTATTCCCTAGCCAGGTATAGATGAGGGGTGCTAATAAAAATTGCTTTCGATCTGCTTACTGGAGAAATGACGGTTTCTTTAGCTGATTGTAGTGCGTGTCATTTTTTACTATTTTAGAGTTACTGCTGTGAATTTTCTACTTTTGTTCAAAATAATTGAAAAAATGAAAATACAAGTGTGCATGCACTCATGGTGTACAAATTTTGTCAGACTAGAAATCTTCGCAAAAAGAGGGACAGGGGATTTGATCAGAGAAAGGAAAACTAAGATTTGAGGAGTGGTTACTTTTATGTATCAACATTCTTCTGGATGGTCTCACAACCATTGCATCACTTAATTCTAGAACAGTCCTCAGTGATGGGAGACATTAATGCCATGACAGAGTATTTAAAGTTGAATTTCTGAAAAAGTGTCTCATCTGACCATACTGTTCAATGGGAGAGAAGGAATTCAACTCACATTGTTGTGACCACAAGTCTCATATTATTCTAACCCTGCTGGACTCGGGGGTTTACAACTTTCTATGAAAATGAAAGAAATTATAGAATTATAGAAAATAAAGAAATTAAGAAATTATAGAATACTTTTGTTTTTGTTCTCAGTGTATGAAAGTTACTGAATGGCACCGTGACTGTAAAGTTAATATAAAAAAATACCTTAAGGTTCAGAAATTCCTTTGACTAGAAGAAATAGAAGAATAGAAGATAACTTTGTAGCAGTCTTGATAGTAATATTCATGAAAACTGCAACTTTGCTGGCTTTATTTCATTCTAAACTACCCAAGCATCTGAAAGCACACTCTCTAAAGTGTTGTGATGATTTAAGAAACCCTCATGGGCAACTGTGAGGTCATCCAGGCGATTCCCTTGTGAGCTGAGGGAGTAAATGTTCTAGCGGAAGGAAAAAGAAGAAAGGAGATGTTGAGTAGGAAACTCCATCATGAGGTTGGGCAGAGGAGAGCAGAGAGGCAGCTGGGAGGTCACTGAGGCTGTGCCAAGAGGAGGGAGGGTCAAAAG
The DNA here is from genome assembly GCA_019455555.1 of Galemys pyrenaicus. Lineage (NCBI taxonomy): Eukaryota > Metazoa > Chordata > Mammalia > Eulipotyphla > Talpidae > Galemys > Galemys pyrenaicus. The sequence continues at coordinate 2,344,902 of JAGFMF010011792.1, read as the reverse complement.
GAAAGGGAACAAACAGAGCAAGAACTAGCAGAATGAAAGTGGAGAGAGCAAACAGCAGAAATGCACTCTCACGCTTAGTTTTGTTGGTTTAAAAGGTCTGTAATTTAAAATGCACAGTGGTCATCTGGTCTGAGCCTTTCCTTTGCCAGTGAAGGGAAACTGAGGCCTTCAAAAATTAGCCCCCCTGCCCTGCGCCATACATTTGCTAGTAGGCTGCTAGGTGGGGCCCTGAACTTCTCTAACCTGAGTTTAATGTTTTCTTTCAGAAAAAGAAAGGTCTGTGAACAGTTCTGAAGAGTAACATTAAAGTCTCTGTTGGGGAAGGTTCCTTACAGGCGAAAAGTCACTTCAGGAGCATCTAGTGACCACGTGATGCATTTTGTGTCTGAGCGAGTCTGACGACACAGCAGAGCTGTCTGTCCTTCAGGTGTTTATTGCCCAAGATTTGGGATCCTGGAGAGATGATTAGCTTTGAAGGCTGGCTCTAGATGAGCTGGAGAAACTGCTGCTAATCTCCATTTGCTTTCTTCATGGTGTAACGCAAGGCGTATTCAGAGGGTCGAGGGCTTTTTTTTTTTTTTTTTGGAGGATGTTCTACTATGCTTCATACTGTTTGGGTCCCCACCCCCCATTTATTTTCTGATGTCCAACTGACATTTTTCATTGTGTATTCTAGCTTTCTTTGTGTGACTGTATGTTTGATCAAAGTGCCTCTCCCATATTCAGTTTACTTCTTCTACTTTAGTTTCTATTTAGTCTTAAATTGACAACTGCTTTTTCTGTTATCAGCTATGATGGCCAAAGAGCTGTTCTGGGGCCTGGCCTTGATAGATCTCTGATGGTTAAAGCAAGTTTAAAAACGCTGTCTTAACCCATTCTTCCCCCTCCTTCCCTTCCTAGTTTGCATTTTTAACAAATTGTCATTTCTTCCTCTCTCTTTGCACTGTTTCACTCTTCTAAATGCTGGACCTTCTATTGCAGGTATGATGAAGCCTGTGGGGCCTGCTGCCCCAGCGGGCATGTTGCCTCCCGGCCCTCCGCCTCCTGGGCCCCATCAGTTTGGCCAGAATGGAGCTCATGCCTCAGGTCATCCTCCCCAAAGGTGAGCTACCTGCAAGCCAGCTCTTATGCGCATCACCGAACTGCGGTCATTCTATGCTGGCATGTTGCTTGCACATTTGACCTCTTGATATTGTTCATTTCCTTGGAAGGATCTACCAGAAAACTGCCCTAGGAAACAAAGTATTTAGAAAAACTTGAAGGAAAAAACACAATGTAAGAACATACTCTACAATCTATCAAAAATTACTTGTGTTAATAGCACACATTTTAGTTTGGGGTTATAGTCATCTTAATTTAGAGATATGTATTGGTGTCTGATCCCTTCAGATGTCTATCACCTGTTTCCTGAATAGTTTTAAATCATTTCTTCTCTTGAATCTTTAACAGACAGATTCAGTGCCTATAGGTGTTTCATAAAGATTTTAAAAATTAAATCACTTGGGGTCCATGGTAAGGGCTGGATTGCAGGAGGCACATGGATGCCAGTAAGTGCCACTGAAAAGGCAGGGGAGTATTAAAACAACACAGGAAATACATCTTGTTTGTAATAAATTAAGGAAGGGAAAAGTTGGCAGCAGGCCTGGAGAAGCCAAGGTATGAAGTGTATGAATTATTTAGGGTCCTGCAATCCACTGGGGAATGTCCCCTGGGAATGGAGTGACCTCGTACCTTCTCTGCTGGGAATCCCACCATTGTGTGTCCTGTTAGGTGTTCTTGAGAGTTGCCGTCCTAAGCTGTAGAGAGTATTTACTTTGGAGATTCTCCAAGGACTTCCCAGAGGTATCACTTCCCGAGTTAAGTTTGAGTCCAGATAATATGGTTTATGTGTGATGGAGGTTTGAACCAGGAGCAAGAAATCAAAGGACCTTACCTGGGAACCTTATGTTACTGCCTCTACCTGTAGTATGGGGGTGGGGGCCAAAGGGGAAAGCAGAAAGGCTAGCTGTGGGATGCTGATGATTTCTTGGATTTCTGGGCCTCGTTTTCTTCACTTGTAAAGTGAACAATAGAATTATCAACCAGAGTATAGAGGAGAATATCCAGAAAAGTTCCTTACTGTAAACTCCCAAGCATCTCAGGTTTTGTTTAAAAGAGAAGGAAAAATCCAATTGCTGCTCTGAGGTCAGGAAAAGGTTTGGGTCACTCATGTTAGCTCCGAGTGGGTTGACCTTTTTGGTTATTTCCACTTGTTTCACAAACTAGGCTTCGGCTTCCCTGGAGTAAGTAAACCCTCACGCAGACCATGGCCATGTGGCGGTGTGCGTGGCTTAGCGTTGGGCATGGGGAAGGATCCAAATTCTAGAGTCAGAGCCCTGTTCTGGTGCAGGCAGCTACCAGCTGGACGAGGTCTTCACCTCTGTGTGCCTTGGTTTCCTCCGCACAGTATAACCACCGGAGCACAGCTGGAGGGTGTGGAAGGTACATCCTGCAGACAACCTCGCGTGGTGCCCAGCACTCGGCGCTCAACAAGGGCTCGGGAAACTCGCCGCTGTTGCCAGCACAGTCTAGGTCTAGTCACCCGTGACAGATCAGTTAAGGAATCTCCTATTGCGATGATTCCCAGGGAATCACTGGCAGAATTTGCACAGTCTCCTTCACCATTCGCTTGTTTCAACTTGAAATGTGATTTCAAGGTCAGACATTGGGCTTAAGAAATGAAAAGGATAGAGACAAGCCTAAGCCTCAGAGTGTCTTGCTACTTTGCCCCGGCGGGACACATTTTTGTGCTGTCGCTCCCCGCCGGGGCAAAGGGCGTGCTGGCTGGGCAGGTGAGTCATGTGAGTCTGTTGGCCAGGCAGTCAGAGAGCACAGGTGACTTCTGACCTTCTGGATGATTAGGGCATTTCTCTCCACCCACCCAAGGAACCTCTTAATTTTTGCCATATTTAAAATGTCACGTAAAGATCAGATGCAATTCAGTCATTATGCAGATTTAAGCTTAAAATGTCTTAATTTTTATTTTGAATATTGCTATTTCAAAGGTAATGTCTCATAAAATTTAAAAACTCATACATAGTCATTTGCCCTTTTGATCTTGGCTGAGGCAGTAAATGTTTTAAGCTTATAAGTGGCGCTGAAGTCATCTACAGAGAGTTGCTCTTGGATGGATTAATCATATAAAATCTAGAACCCCCAAATCCATTTTTTAATTATGAGAGGAAAAAAAATCATCAATTAGTCTATTGTAAGAGATCTAGTTTGGTCAAGAAATGGTGAATTGACATGGGGAGGAAACAGATAGTAGTAAAACTACAGAAACATTGGTTGCAATTTAAAAACAGGAAGAAAGAAAAATAGTCATATAGTCATTTTCTTGTGCGTGCGTGTGTGTGTGTGTGTGTGTGTGAACTATGATCTGGCAGGGAAGAAATATTTGTGAGTTCTTGAAGCCTAACTAACTCCCACAAAATGTATTAAACATTGGGTGATAATTAGGCATTGATGGGTCCAAAATTAATGCCTCATGGCTGTATGTTCCCACTCAATAATTTATATCTTTAACATTTAAGTTAAAAAAATACTTGAGACGCCTGTGGCATAACTTCAATTTGAAATATATTTCATCCTGTTTACACTATCTATGTAATAAATGATTCATATCTTTTTTTTCTTTTACAAATTGTAATTTGGTGAAATATCTATGAAAATGTTTTGGGAACTTTTTCCCTCAAGCGATTGAACAATAATACCCTCCACCATCACGTAACTGATCACTTAACGGCCCCTGCTACCTGAGTATCAGAGCCAAACATGCAGCCTCGCTGCCTGTGTGTGGTTATTCCTTACGTCTAGTTCCAGAAATATAGTGTTTGAAATAAAAAGAAACAATTTCTTTTCATGAAGCAGTGGATTTATAAAACACATGTAAGACAGTTCTTGAAATAATTTCTAAGTGACACTATATTTTAAATGTATCAAATACATCTAGATTTATAGTCTATCATACCAAAGTTTGATCCCTAGTTGATTAATAGAGTTTAATTTAAAAATTAACTTCTATTTTGTCAGTCTTAATTCACTTTTTCCAAAAATTATGTAAATCAAGGACACTTAGAATAACCATGTTGGTTCTTTTGTCATTTTTGGCAGGAGAGGAAGAGCTTTGCTTCCCAGAAGTCGTTGTGTTAAGATCTTATTCATTCTATCTTTATAACCCTTTCTAGCCATGTATCTGCTGCAGGATAACTTGTCCTTTTACAGAGAAAAAGCACATGATCATTCACCCATTTTACTCAAAGTATGGACTATCACCTTTCTGAAATATTTTATAAGATGCCATCAGAGTAATATTTTGAAGGTTGGTTTTGTTTTGTTTGCAATAATTAGTCAATTTAAGATATGGAGGAACGGGTTGAGAAAAAAGTAGCGCAGTGTTTCAGAGACGGTACTCACTGAGACCTGCGGAAAGGGTGGCCCCAGTTTTGTCACAAGTAAGTTGTGGTTGTGGGACCTCAGGCCACTCCAAGGCTTAGTTCTAACCTCTCAAGTGGCAGCAAAGGATGGAAGGCAGGAGCCAGGGCCATAGGGGAATAGTTTCCAGTTTTCAGAGAAATTGAAATCACAGTGTACCATCTGGGAAAATTTGATTTTATTTAAAATTGGTAAATTGGGGTCTCCCTCGTGGCACAAGGGGTTAAGCACTGCACTATGAATCATCCGCGACTGGGGAGGGGACCCACATGGTGCAGCAGACCCCTCCTGCCTCACCCGCTGCTTCTCTCAGCAGTATATTTCAGTCAGTCTTCCTGTTCTGCTCCCTACTCTGTCTCTGATGAATCCTCTCACCCCCCCCATCTCTGGCCTGTACCCCAGTTCTCATATGCATAAATAAATCATAAAAAAAGTAAAATTGGTAAGTTGGTAAGAAGTCATAATGTGACTCTAAGAGAGGGCTTTCACCTCTTTTGCCTGATTACATAAGAAGAACTGTTGAGATGGCTATCACTGTTTCATGCAAAACAAAGAAAATTTAAGTATACACTATGTTCAAACTATACCAAAGGTAGAGCACAAAGGACTTTTTAGATAAAAAAAAATGAGTGATTTTAAAACCATTCATTGGGTCGTTTGCTTTGTCTTGTAAGGAATGTCTTGCTCATTGAAACTGTAGAGCAGGTGACACTTTGTTTTAAAAACTGGGTAGAATATAAGGAGAATGTTCACAAAAACACATCATTGAAACAGTTTGTTTTCTAGATTTCTGTTCTATTGATCATTGAACTTGTATGGACAAAGCTGCAATGGGCTCAGCTCCCCATGTTGATTTCCAAAGCCAGTACTGGTTGACATTAGGATTTGTTGTTGTTAAGCATCTTCACGTGTTCAGCTGATGGCATTTAGATATGGGATAAAGTGCTCGGTGTGCTCTGTGATCATGTTATAGCTTCGGTCATTTCCCTAGTATTAGGTGGGCTTATTTAATTTTGCAAGTTATGACGTTGTGGCATGTCATTTGTGTAAGAATCTCTGTGATTACATTTAACTTCCTTTTTGTTTCCTCAGATTTCCAGGCCCTCCACCTGTCAACAGTGTGGCCCCATCCTATGCACCCTACCCACCCTCTACCCAGTCGTCTTATCCGACTCCTGCGCCTGCTTCATCTGTCAGTCAGCTGGGCAGTCAGCTCGGTGCTATGCAGATCAACAGCTACGGTACTAGCTCTGGCCTTGATGTTAACTGGCTAGTTTGCATTAGGAGTATTTTAACGAGAAAGGCTTTCTTCATTTTCAAAATGGACCTAACTCTGGCATAGCAGAGTACTACAGTTTAGTTTTGGGGACATTTCTATATAAATCATCAGTATTAGGTATGGGTGTGATTCATTCTTTTTTCCTTATCATGCTGCTACCATTTATTTCAAGATAGTAAAGGACCCACAGAATACCTTGAGTTCAGTACTACAGCAATGAAAAAAATATACTGACTTCACCAATAAACATTAAGACAGTGAAACTACTTGAAGAAATAGAAAGGTAGAATTAAGCATATGATTTATCTCAGGCTCCCCAAATAAAAACATAACACTCATTGTCTCACAGTGCACTTAGATTCTTGTTTAGATCATGGAAGGAGTGGCAGCTCACATGCCATGAGGCAGAAAAGAGCATAATAGTAGAGACAGAAGTTACAGTCCTGAGATTTACATCCATCGGGATGCTGTGTATTCTTAGGGCTGTGGGAATCCCCAGTGCAATAGCAGCATAACCAGTCATTGATCTTGGAGAAGAATGTTTCCATTCCTTAAAGTTAGCTTTTTAGAAGTCGGTGGAAAACCCTCAGAATATTTCCTACCTTTTACTGATTTTAAAATGGTTAAGTCTCCAGCAAAGCAACTCAGTTCTACATAGAGAAAGAGAAAAGAGTAATCTGATTTTACAGCTATTTTCAATATAATTGGAAAGGAAGTTATGTAATGACACTTTCTTCTATGTGATTTTCTACATTTTTGTATCAGATACAATCCACAGTTTAATGGCTTGCATCATGCAATGGAATTAAAAATTAAAATTTATCCCACTATTTTTCTTACTAAAATTATAAATGTCACTTTTACCCCTTATAAATTCTTCAGTTGTATAAAATGGCCCAAATAGCGTTGGTATCACCTTCTGACTGAGGGTTTACTTTGCAAGTGTGCCTTCTTGCTTTATAGCAGAAGACACGTGCTCTGGCTGGGTACTTCGGAGACGTCAGAGGGTGGAGAGCCATGCAGTGCTTAGGTGGGCTTGTCTTTCCCTCACAGGTTCGGGCATGGCCCCCTCCACCCAGGGCCCCCCTGGCCCTCTGCCAGCAGCATCATTCCAGGGTCCCCCGCGACCTCCACAGCCATCCATTTTGCAGCCAGGATCTCAGGTTCTCCCACCACCACCCACCGCACTAAATGGCTCTGGAGCCTCACCCCTGCCCCCATCGACTCTCCCTGGGCCTCCACCTCCCAATGCTCAGTACCAGCCGCCACCTCTCCCTGGACAGACCATGGGCTCTGGATACCCTCTGCCTCCACAGCAAGGTAAGCTGCTTGGGTTCAGAGGAACCCTTGGGTTGCCTAGGATACCTTTCATTGAAAATCAGCTTTCTGTTTATATTCGGTTTTTATCACTCTTAAAGAATGGCAGTTTCTGATTAGTGCCAGTACAAAGACAAGATGAATCCTAGATATTCACCCTTAACTGCTTCCCTTTTTTTTTTTTAAGATTTATTTATGCATACAAGCATTGGGGTACAGGCCAGAGGTGTGGGGGGTGAGAGGATTCACCACAGACAGAGTGGGGAGCCGAACAGGCAGATGAACGGAAGTACACTGCTGAGGGGAGCAGTGGGCACAGCAGGAGAGGTCTGCTGCGCCATGTGAGTCCTCTCCCCAGCTGGCAGCAGGGATCGAACTCGTGCTGCAGTGGCTGAGGTTTGCTTCATAGTGCGTTGCCCAACCCACTGCGCCACCAGGGAGGCCCTCCTTCCCTTCTTTTAGAAGATGAAATATGCAACATGCTTGCCAGAACATAGTATTGCCAATCAGCCTGACATCTGGAAAAGATTTTATTTATTTATGCATATTAGAGCCAGGGGACATGCCTGAGGTGGGGGGGGGGGATTGAGGGATGGGTGTGAGGTCGGGGAGGGGGATCACCATGGGAGGATTCACCAGAGACAAAGCCGGGAACAGAATAGGCAGATCGAACGAAATACACTGCTGAGGGGAGCAGCGGGCGAGGCAGGAGAGGTCTGCTGCGCCATGTGGGTCCCCCTGGCCATGGATAGAACTCGTACTGTAGTGGCCGTGGAAATTCCACAGTGCAGCGCTTAACCCCTTGTACCACCAGTGAGGTCTTATAGTCATTTCTTTAAACATTTCTTTCTAAGGCGGAACCTATAGCCCCCAGATGGCGGGTGCGCAGCTCTCCTACCCAGGAGGCTTCCCCGGAGGGCCTGCGCAAATGGCTGGCCCACCACAACCCCCGAAGAAGCTGGACCCTGACTCCATCCCCAGCCCGGTGAGTGCCCTCACCTCACAAAGGGCCCTCCTTCTCTCCTTGTCTTCTGGAATGCCTGTTAATGTTCCTAGTGTCCTTTGTTATCAAACCACAGTGCCCATCCTAGGGGAAGGCTTCCTCCTCTCTAGAAGGGTGGGTTACAGCCTACTTCAGGGTTGCCATGAGGGCAACTGCCTATGTGTGTTTGGTGTCCATATAAAGGAAGGGCATCTGTGGATGATGATACTGGCATTTATGGAGGGTACTGACTGATGTCTAATGAGTGGTCAGTACTAAGAGTATATCCTGTGTAAGGTATGCCATTTTCTATAAAGCAGGGCCTTTTCAACAAGGGTAGGTACCCACAGAGAGTTAAAGGACGAAGTATTTCACATTTGTGTATTAAAAGAACAATTGTTTTGTATAAAATAGAACTATAACTTAGTTCCCAGCCCATGAGTGATTTCCTTTGGAGGATTGTTGCTCTTTAATACTAGTATTGGTCAGCTCTTACTAGCTTACAGCTTAACAGATGATCCCCCTCGGCTTACCACTGCAGAGGTTTATTTATTGCTTTGGTGACACATCAGCAGTAGCCATGGTTTGACTTTAAGGACTGCTCCAGGGGCCCCTATCATTGCAGACTCCTGGGTGAAGGGGCCGTCCCCACCAGGGACCCTAGATTCTCTTCCGCAATCTGGGTGGTGATGGCCCATTTCCTCCTTTCCCTCATGTGCTTCTTCCCAATCTCTCTGGTTCCCCTTTTCCTGTCACTCCATCCCCACAGCCTTTATTTGCATGTTTGTTTGCTTATTGCCCATCTTCCACGCTGTAGTGTCAGCTCCATGAGGCCAGGGTGTAACAGGGTCATCCCCAGGAAAGGGGGAAGTTCCAAAATCCCAGTTCCACCCTAAGTGGGTAGAGCTGAGGAGGAAAAAAAGATTCTGCAGAGAAGGACAGAAGGAAGGAAGAAGGAAGCAGGATGGAGAGCAGCAAGGAAGCTTGGAGGAGGCACGTAGAGCAAAGGGACATGTGAAGAAACTGCGCTTGCTTTTCGGTCTTAAACTGGTTAAAACAAATGTGGGTAAAAAACCCGTGGGGAGGTTAACAACGGCAGCTTTCATCTTAATTTTAATTTTGCTCTTTTCCTCCCAGATTTGTCTAACTCTTTCTGACCCTTTTCTATTGGTCTCTACTAAAAGGTCCTTTGGCCGTGTGGCAGGCTTTTGGGCCTTGCTTTGGGCCAATCCTATTTGGCTGAAATTTTACCCTCAAAAAAATAAATAACTTTAAATGCTTAACTTAATAACTATATTCTTTATCCTTTCTGTTTCGTACCCTAATTATATTAAACTTCCTTTCCATTAAAGGTTTTATATGTTTGTCTTAATGCAGCAGATGGCAGAATCCATTCAGAAATGGCAGGTTTGGGGGTTCTGGGGTGCTCCTCTCCCTGCCCTGTAACAAAGGGTTTGGATTTTTCTCTGCTATGTCCCCAACAGTTATACCAGACCTGGTCCATAGTGTGTGTACACGGTATTTCTTGAATGAATGAATGTGAACAGCAAAAGCAATAGGCTGCATATACTGGGATTCACGTAAGATCCTTAAGATACAGATATTGCAGATCAGTATTATTTTTATCTTAAAAGTAATGAAATAGCAATGCCAGATGGTGCCTGTTTATGTTCTCTTACCAAAGTAATATGCTTTTACTAACTAAATAGATTCTTCCTTCTGGAAGAAAGATGTAAAATCTCATTTACTGAACTCCCGTTACTTGCCAGGCCTGAGCCAAATGCTCTCAGCTGCTCCTTCGGGTATTGGTTTTATCCCTGTTTGGAAAGTGAGGAAACTGATAACACCCTTAAAATTCTTCCTCACTCTCTTTCTGTGTGTATAGGTGGTTTGCTCAGAAATTGAGCTCTTCTATTCCCCTCTTGTTCACACCACTCCAAAGTTCAAATAATTCTGCTTTAGGCAGCCTGCCTCACACGTGCACACATGCCTTATCCTTCTTGTTCTTGCATCTCAAGAGAATCAGTCTCTTGTTCTCCCCCTCTTTCCTTTCTGTTTTATGAACCCAGAATATTCTATTCATAGCGTAAAGAGTGTGGAGGCATTTCAAGAGGCACATCTTGTGAAGGAAAAGGAAATCTATGTGTTCGCAGGTAGCTTTGGCACCATAAGGAATCCCTGTCATCAAATCAAAGCACTTTAACAATTGATCACAGTCAAAAACTACTGGCATTTCTGCTTATTGTCTTTTTTTCTAAGCCTGTTTTTTGAGAACATTCACTGGGGATAACTTAAAATTACCATGACATGTTTTTTAAAAAAACTAGAACTGTGAGACTATTTCCTACTATCTTTGTAGTATTCCAGGCAAAATGTGGATGAATTAAAAATTGTAGTCATCACCTAGGGCATTGTTTCTTTGGAGGCAGCACTTTCTAAATTCAAAGTGGTAATTTATTTTATTTTATAGAAAAACTGAGGTATAGTCCAGAGGTGGAGGGTAAGAAGATTCACTAGAGAGAGTATAGACAAAACAGGCGGATTTATTGAAGTACGCTGCTAAGGGGAGTAGCAGGCAAGACAGGAGAGGTCTGCTGTGCCATGTGGGTCAGCTCTCTGGCCAGGGATTGAATTCAGGCCTTCTTGGCTACAGTGTTGAGACTTAAGCTATAGGCCACCAGAGAGGCCTGCAAACGGGCAATTTAAAAATAAACTTTTTGGAAATATCTATTGAGAGACTGAGAACTATCTATGTTCGGTATATAGATTATCACTACTTCTTTTTTTGTTTTCCTTACTTTTTTTATAGTTAGATTTATTTAATTATATTTGACATCATTTGTAGTCCCCAGGGAGTTCCCACCACCATTCCACCCGTGCACCATCACCTCAGTCCCTTGTGCTCTTTCTGCCCTCATCCCGGTCTCTTCCCCACCCTCCCCCAAATGATCCCTTTGGTTTGTCTTTGACCTTTTGTTCTTGTTGTGTTTTTTGTTTGTTTGCTGGTGTGCTTGTATTTGGCTGTGATTGTTCAATTTCTTGAGCTCTCTCTCTTCTTTTATTGTGGCTGTTGTTCCTTTACATTCCTCCTAAAAGTGAAACCATCTGATATTTTTCTCTTGCCTTCTGACTTATTTCACTGAGTATAATTCCTTCTAGCTCCATCCATGTTTCTATAAATGACTCTAGTTCATCATTGTTGATTGCTGAATAGTAGTATTTTAAAAAATTTTTAATGTAGGATCATCATTACTTCTACCTCACTTTCATGTTTGATACTTAAGTGGTTGAAAGGGTTATAACAAATATTGATAAATATAAAACAATACTGATTTTGAATGACTCAGATTACTTTGTGGTTGAAATATAGAACATAACAGTAGTGGTGGGAACGCAAGCTGGTCCAACCATTATGGAAAGCAGTATGGCGGTTCCTCAATCTACTAAGAATGGAACTTGCATAGGATCCAGCAACCCCACTTCTAGGAATATACCTAAAAGACACAAATACACTGATTCAAAAGAATACCTGCCTCCCTATGTTTATAGCAGCACTCTTTACAATAGGTAAGACCTGGAAACAACCTAAATGCCCAAAAACAGATGAGTGGATCGGGAAGTTGTGGTACATATA
>JAGFMF010011792.1:2315732-2328061 GCA_019455555.1 Galemys pyrenaicus | reverse complement strand
ACCCCAGTGCTTGTATGCATAAATAAATAAAATCTTTAAAAAAAAAAAAAAAAAAACACACGGTGATAAAGGCCGAGGCCTCTTGGGAGGCCATCGTGTCCTAGTTCAGGGCCAGGAAAGTAGAATCTAAAGCATCTTGGTCTGACCATATCCACCTTAATAGTCACAGGACCACGATGCTCATAAATCCTACTTAAGGTCATCATAATTGGAAAGCATGAGGTAGGGAAATCTGTGTGTCTTGATTTGGAAAGATGCACACTATACATAAAAAGTTAAGAAGTGGTGAATATTGACAAATTCTGACGTTGGCATGCTGTTAGTCGGTGAGGTAATTAGGAGGCCCCCTACACTGACACCCTCCTCCGCCTGCTGCCCCTGAGTGGTGAACAGCCTCAGGTGAAACGCTGCCCTGTCTTCTTCTGGGGCTAAAGTGACCTGGGGGTAGACGAGGATATAGAACAGGGTGTTCCTGAAAGCCAATCATTTGCTTTGCGGTCCCATTTTTAACTCAAGGAGTACCATTTAGCTTAAGCAATAAAATGCATCACTCAGTAATGCATTAAATGAGTTTCCTGCAAATAAAACCTATATTTCATTTTTTGGCTAAAAATAACTTTCAGACATTAATCCAAGCTTCTCAAAAAGTGCAAACTGAGTGTGTATGCTTTCTAGTTCCCATTGTTGTTCAACTTAACCACATACTACCTCGCCACCAGCATAAGGTTTTCCTTTAGTGAAAACCTGTGCTGTGTTTCAGTCTCTGTGTTTTCAGAAGAAATAAATGGATCTCTTTAAAACGGTGAGCTTATCCTTGGAATCTAATGTAGAGAGAAGCTCTACTTGAGAAAATAATGCACTCTATTCTTTTAGCGTTGCTGAAGACTGCTTGCGGACCAGGTGAATGTGTTTGGACAGTACTGTTTTCTCTATTCAGGCTTTCTTTATGGAAAGTAATTCCTTTTTCCTTAATTCTTTAAGAAAAGGATGACTATGAATAATATTGGTGTGTGTTTGTGTGTGTATATAGACATATACATATATGATATATGTTATTGAGATAAAGAGGGCAAATAAAATGTAGGATATTTATTGGATACACTATATTTTAAGGAGGGTTTCTGTTCCTTAGATAGCAGTGTCTTCTGGATTGAATGAGGATACTCTATTTAAAGGAATGATTTTATATCTTGAAACAGACTTAGAGATAAAAAATAAGGAATGTGAAAAGGATATTAATACACCAGGAAGAAGATCCTAAAGGTATGTTCTCAAAAATTGTCTTGCCCTGTATCAGGCACTGGCATTGCTACTCTGCACTCACTTGTTGCGTCAGAGTCCATGTCACCAAGGGCTGGGCTGTCCTGCCAGAGGCTCCTCTAGTGGCTTCCGTGACGCTTTTCTGGGGTACCTTTTTCTGCTGTGCATTCTGAGAGCATTTTTGTGCCAGTGACTGTTTAACTGGCTCCCAGTGTGAGGGTTCATCAAGACTTGGACTTGACTCGCCTCTTTCACCCTGCAAAGACTAGGTAGCATCTGTAAGAGCTGCAGCTATTATTGATGAGAATAATTGTAATCAAAGATTATGGAGCTTTGCCTCATGAGCACAGTTATATCTTGTATATGTTCATTTTTTTATCCCTCACATTAACTTACTTATTATCCCCTTCTAGATATAAGTAAACTGAGGCACAGAGTTAGAGTGTGTTAGGTCAGTTGCTACTGAGTAGCAGGATTGGAGTCTAATCCAAGAGGTGTGGCACCTGAGCTCTCTGCTGTTACCCACACTCTTTTGTTCATTTCATTCATTCATTCATTCCTGTGTGTGCAGCCCCATTTTCACATATCTCAATGCTTTTCTGAAGTCTCTACTTAGGGGCTCATAGAAACCTCAAACTAAACACATTCTAACTAAATGTCTGGTCTCTATACTCTAAACCTGTTCATTCTCTCACATATCCACAAAAGACACTGACATTTACTCAAACCTGAAACCAAAATTAAACAATTATAGTCCATAGAAAATGAGGAACAATGATGATATTGATACTTAAAAACTATGGTTAGATCAGAAGAGTACATGGATACAACAGTTCTTTATCTGAATAACATCTTCTACAATAAATGGCATGCATATTTTTAGGTTTAGTAAAAAATTTTAAGGTTTTCTTTCTTGTATGAGTAATATTGTCATCATTACTGAAATTTAAAAAAAGATACCCGTAAAAATATCCTGATTTGGCATGTAACTAAAGGAATTATTTAGTATAGTTTTTGAAAGCTAATTCTTTTGTTTGACAGAACTTTTTAAAGCATGCCATTGTGTTGGCAACGACCTATAAAAATAAACCTAAGGCAAGCAGTTATGACTGGAGAATGTTCCTGTGAGCATTTGCTCAGAGATACATGCTACTTCTGATGGTATATCTGTGTTGTTCTTGCTTAATATTTTATGTTCTTAACATAAATTTCAATTTTTGGTTTTCTAAGTGAAACCCACTGTTACCTTCAATCTGTGAGTTATTTTACTCATCAAAGGTAATTGTTTAGTTAGCTTTTTTGTTAAATAATGTGATTTTATTTTTGTTGCTATATTTGAAAAACTGAGGTGGATTGGTAGAGGTTTGCACTGAAGAAGAATTGAGATTAATTTAGTTTTGCAGTTTCCTTAAAATAGGGTATCTTTACATTTCAAGCAAGTATACACATCAAAATATACATAAAATTAAATAATTTCACCTATAAGCCAGATGGCAGAAGCTTTTACTCCATCTGTGGTTAGATCCAGGAATATCTGTGTGGTTTTTAAGACTATAAATGGATATAATAGTCAAAGTAATTTCTTTCCTTATTGCATTAACAGTGCAGATAAACTTTTATCTAAGACATTAAATTTTGCTTGATTTATAATCCTCTGCTTCCTTTGTGCTAGGAACTGGGTTGGATTCTAAGGATAATAGAGAAGTAATACTAGTTGCTCTGGTGTAGATAAAAGGTATGAATACAAAACTAATTTTTGTACAATATGAAAAAGACTCAGAATTTAACATCATCCTCTGGAGTTCAGGTTCAGGAAGTTTTGCCTTAGTTATGACTTGATGAACCACGAGGTTTGCCCTATTATCCGTAGTGTTTAAATTCTTTTTTTCTTAGTGATTGTTCATATTCTCATTGATTTAGTAGATAAAAAAGTTACCGTTGGAACAGAAACAAAGAAAAAGGAACAGATAATCAAAGAACTGACATCCAAAAAAGGAAACGACTGTCAGAGAATAAACCCAGTGCCAGCATATTACATCAGGGGTGGACTTCATATCCCTCACCTATAGAAGGGATTGTTCTGCTCTGCATTTAACTCTTCAGCCAATCTCGCTGGCATGAGTAGACATAGGTTTGGCAGAGTTTACACTGCTGTTTACTGCATCCAAGGGGAACGCTGCCTCCCTGCAGGGTTTTGTCTGTGTGCCATGCTTCTTTCAGGAATCTAGCAGCTTGTCAAAGGGATGTTATCCTTATTCAGTGGATGTAGAAGTTGAACAGGTACTGGGACTTTTAAAGTCAGACACCTGATAAGTAATGCTATTGAGTTTGAGATTCCAAACTTTAAGTTCTTTCAACTACATCTGGCTCTAAATGAGCTTGTTGAAGTTTTACTGGGTTAAGCATGTGAAATATGCATCCCTTCCTCTGCTGATTATAGTTTAGCAATAGGCATCTTGCTCCTGCCAACTTGTGAGTTACTTTGACAGGTTCATCTTGGGCCTCTTTTGAAATCTTTGGACTTAAGCTGAGCTTAGTACTCATTGAAGGCAAAGACCATCCAGAATCTCGTAGCAGACTAAACATACAATACAGGTCCTAACTGAATGAGTATACCCACCTCATGTTGGACTGATATTTCAAAGACAAAAGTAAATCAAACTACAGAATGCTAGTTGATTTCTAGGTCTGTTGACATTCTCTGCTAATATTTTTAGTGCAGCATGTCTTAATTGTTAAGTTCCTTGGCACTAGTTTGAGTCTGTTGATAAACGTGTTGCTCATGAAGCAAAAATTTTCATCCTGCTTTGGCTAATTTGTTTCATACATTAAATGACTACAGACCTTACTTATCATCCTCATGCATCTCCCTAACAAGCTCTGGGTAAGGAAAAGGCCGTTTGAGGGATCATAGATGTATTCTATGACATGAATGTGCATGCTGGTATATTGTCACGTATTCATGAGAGATGTTGTATTTTATTGTAAAGAGAAGAATAAGCACCCCAACAGGAAGAATTTTTCTTTATCAAAGATGTTTCAGGAATGATAACAATTGACTACTCTCTCCAAAGCACAATAGGTAGTAACTAAAGGGTAGAATATGGGGCTAGGAGCCAGTAATGACTTTTGGTTTTCATTCTGTCTTGTCTTGAGAACTTGGACATCCATCCCCAATAGGTAAAAACCTGACTGTGACCTGTAAACCTAGGAGGCTCCTAGCATTTTCTCACTTTTCCTTCCTATTGGATATTTGGTGTGGATTACCATATATTTATAACACACCTGTATTTTATTAGAAATTCATGTGAACAGATTGCTTAACTTGATCAAAAGTGGTTTCATTTATGTTACACTTTTAGTATAAGAAAGTATGAAAATAAAACAAACAAGATTGTCACTATGCATATTTTACACATAGGCCAAATGTAGCTACCTTTAGTGATAAATGTGCTCTAAAATGAAACTGACCATTATATAATGTGTTCTTCAAGAACTTGAAGAAGACTTATAAATTATTGTTAAATGAAAACATAAGGAACCAGAATCTATTTTTCCCCGATATGTAAATTGTTATCTTAAGTTGTTTGCTTTAATGCAATGTTTTAAAAAGTATTAACATAAAAACTTGAAAAATAATGCATATAGTCAAATGGAAGCAGCATTTAAAATAATGCATAAAGTGGCTTTAGAAACAGAATCTTATCCCTTATGAATCTGGCCACTGTTTTTATAGTGCTTTGAACAAGTAGTGTGAAAAGGTTTGGCAGCTGAAGAATAAAATGTTATTCCTTTTTTTAGAACAGTGTTTTAACAGACAGGGATCCCATTTGCCAGGGCAAAGGTTATTAGAATTCTGTTTTGAGTTACAGTTTAGACGCTAAATTCACCAAGCTGATTTGCCCAATCACAAAATTGTTTCTGCCATCTTTATTTTTGTATTAAAAATGCACCTTTAGGAGAAACAAGAATCTAGAAGAGAACATTCTACCTTGACTAAATTTTCAGTGAATGTAAGTGTGGTTTGTGTGACCTTCAGCGCTTGGTCATAAGAGTAGGCATGTGTGGCATAGGAGCCCAGCCCCCATGGACATAGGTTAAGGGAATTTTCCCATAGGTCAAGAGGAAATTTCCCCAGCCATTTTGCTATCATTTTCATAAATTTTAAGGCCCACATTTTCTCACACTAACATTTCTAAAATAGAAATATATTTATTGACAACTTAGCATTGGGTCATGTTCCTTTGGAAGCAATGGCGCCTCATAAAACTAATGGGCCTTTAGAATCAGTGAAACACTCTTGCACTGAGTGATCAAGTATGAGAAAGTCAAATATTTTAGTTTCTATTTGAAAGTTTCCTAAGTATGAAGTTGTCACTGAATAAAAGGCTAAAAAATTTAATGAGCAGAATCCTATTTTTAAGAAAGAAGGAAGACGAAGAAAACCCTGTACAAACCTTTAATTTAGACTTGTGTGTTTCCTGAAATAAAAATAACACCCAAATGTGTGTGAAGCACGAGTGATTTGGGAAGCAGCCCTTTATTAGGAACTTAGCATCACTATGATTAAGATGGCACGGACAGGACTTCACCAGTCACAGGGCCTTGGTGTCCACATTGACTGCCATTTCTAGTAGTGTGACCTTGAGAAGGACTTTGGAGCCTTGTTTCTCTCATACATAAACTTTTGGTAAGGCCACTGAACTCTCAGTTGTTTAAAAAGTATAAGAAATGGCAGTTTTTATTATCATCTTTATCAAGATCATTAGTTTTTTGCTGTGCAACATTTCATTCCTCCTTGTAGAACTTTAAGCATTGATTTTTGGGTATATGTGTGCAAGGAGAAGAAGTATGAAAATGACAGTATTTTAAATTTGCCAGAAGTGTACACATCTAAGAGGAATATCTTCAGACCTCCTTCATATAAAGGCTCCATACTTTATAGAAGCAGCAGGAGGCGGCTGATAGGGACGCCACAATTTATGGTGATATATAAATGGAAAGGGTTTGTTAACTCATGTGCATTTTTAAAAAGAAATGTTGCATAGAATCTGTCATTTGATATTATATTGACATTTTTGTTTTTATTAATTAAGTGATAAGCACTCAGCATTACATAAACATTTGCATGGCTTTTGGTACTTCAGAGGCAATTGCTAAAATTTTTCCTCTGTCTCCTACCCACTCTGTCCTATCCTTCTAACCGAGTTAGTCCCAGTTTGACTTTTAGATTTCCGTTCAAAGTCCTTCCTCAGGTTCCCTTTCTGTAGTTTCCCCTCATACCTTGTACCACAGTTTGCAAATTTGTATTTGTGTATTTGACTGTATCATTCTCCCACTGGGTTCCCCGATGGCAGGGAGGAGATCTGATTCTTCTCATTTTCCCAAGGCCTAAGACAGTTCCTGGAATATTTTTGAGCTAAGAAAATATTTAATAAGGTATTTTCATTATATAAAATGAAAGTAAACTAGAATAGTATTGTGAGATTTTCCACCATACACAACTAAACTGAAACATTTATTGAGTATCTCTTTTGCATAAAAATGTTGTATTTGATACTGAATGAGTTACAAAGTACAAAGAAAGGAACTGGCAGTCTAGGAGCCAAGGTAAGGCTAGGACCTGCATTTCAGTCATCTCTTTTTCCAGGCATCTGTCATTTACTTGGATTTTTATGTCCTACATCAAAGAAAATATTTCATTTCTCACACATGCTCTTATAAAAAATAGCCACTTGGGAACTCACTGAAATTTCCCTTGCTTTAAGCATTACTAGCAGATAAAACAGCTGTGCCAACCAGGATAACAGTTGCTGAGGAATTTCTTGGACAGTAAAAATTCTTTGTAAGTTTAGCTTAGGGTTCACTTTTCTTCTCCCCTCTAATTTTTGTTTCTGTCAATATCATGTCACTCTAAATATGAAGGTATGTAGTATTAGGGTGTGTGTGTATGTGTGTTTGTGAGTGAGAGGGAGAGACAGACAGAGTGTGTGTGCTTGTGCTTATGAGAGGAAAGAAAGGGGACATTTTAATGAGTCATACCCATTTAAAAAAGGCTTAAAATTTTTATCTTTTTAATTTAATTTTTTAAAATTATTTATTTATGCACACAAGAGCTGGGGTACAGGCCAGAGGTATGGGAGTGAGAGGATTCACCAGAGACAGAATGGGGAGCAGAACAGGCAGATGCAATGAAATGCACTGCTGAGGGGAGCAGGGGGCAAGGCAGGAGCGGTTTGCTGCGCCATGTGGGTGCCCTCCCTGGCCAGGGATCGAACTGGCGCTGCTGTGCTGCGGATGCTTCACAGTGCGGCACTCAACTTGCTGCGCCACCAGGGGGGCCCGAAAATTTTTAACTTTTAAAACTCTGTTTTCAGGTTTCTTCTATTAGAGACTCTTGATTATTGGCTTTTGATTATTTGCCCAAATCATGTAAATTCACAAAAGTGTGCCGCATCATTTGGGAAATGATGAGGCAGGGCTGAGGCGGTGCGCCCGGACTGCGGACCAGGTGGCACGTTGCCCTGACAGCAGGTTGGACTCTTGGCCCTTAGAGTCCTGTGTCTTTCCCACTGAAAAACTCTTCAAGTTTCAGATGTCTTTGGATAAATAAATGTATAGCTTCTGTCAGTGTCTACTCTGAACGGGGAAATGGTAATTTGAGATCTCTGTTATATTTATTTGCAGAATCCATTTTATAATTCTGTAATCACATTTGGATTTTAGAAAATTTTCAGTTGTCTTGTGCACCATCATCTGGACAATAATGTTACTATTTGATGGAATAATTTCTAAGGAATGTCCATTTGGTCAGGGACTGTTGGTTCTAGCCTTATTCTAACTAGGATTTTATTGGACACATACTTGTTCATCATTTGCCAGCTTGTGGTGGCTGTTGGTGCTTGTCATATGTCAGTGAACAAAACAAACACCTCTTTCCTCATGGAGCTTGTATTTTAATGGAAAGAGGCAATACAGTGAGACTTGTAACAAGAGAATCATCTGCTGTACAGGGGAAGAGCAGATGGGAAGGAGGACTTCCAAGAAGAGGGCTGGATTGCAGGTTTCTGATTAAATCAGGCAGTCATGTCTGCCTAATTGAGAACTCTTTAAATAAAGACTTGACTGGAAAAATGTTTTGATGGTCTTTTCCTGACCACAGGAAGATGTGAAACCAGTGGAGGGAAGACTTTAGCTAAACTTGTAATTCTGCCACAGAGACAAAGAGAGTTTGCCTTACTTCTAACTCTTTCATCTTTAGAATATTTTACAACTTTCCTTTGAGGTACAGAAAACTGCCACTTATTTTGTTCTGGAAAAAACAAACTTGATTCCTAGGGCTTTTTTTTAGATTCTAAGCTATATTAATTATTTATGGAACTTTCTGCATTCTTGTAGCAATTAAATGCTTCTGCAAGTGGCCTATAACCAAACAAAAAATAACCTATAATAGGTCAGAGCTTAAAAAACACATGGGAAAATGTCAACGATCAAATTCCTGAAGATCATAATTCCTTGAGATGGGTGGTGTGTTTTACTCAAAAGTGTCCAATATCTGGTCCAGCAAGAAAAATGATGCTGAACTTTGCAAATATACTCGTGACTTGAAAGAGTGTGTCAACATCACCAAGCAGAGACCTTTTTAATTTTTGATATTTTGATTTAAGAATCATATGAACCATTTACAATATAGTCCTGAACAGGACTCAGGGAAACAGACATTATGTTGCTGTTTCAACTGCACTAATATATTTATTTTTTTCTTTTGGAACTTTGGATGCCCTCTCACTGGAAGCAACCCTTTCATAGATTTCACAGAGGTCTGATTTGCCCTCCTTCCTGAAAAAGCATCCTGGTATCAGGGACCTGGATAGAAAGGTCACAGCTGTGTTTGCTTTCAGATGCTTTTGGTCATTCCTAGAGAGAAATCTCCAATGTGGTTGTTTGGACATCTTTAGGGATGGACTTAGTACTTAGAGTTTATTGTTCTGACCTCTGATAAAGGAACTAGGAGATAACGTCCAGTCCAAATGTGATTTCTGTATTTCTTCTTCTTTTTTTTTTGCAAATTTCAAATATGTTTCCCTTCTTTTTTTTTCCATTTAGACTTCTTTTAGACTTTATTTGCTTCTTCCCTCCCCTCCTCTTTTTTAGCTATTATTCACTCAACAATATTTACTGAGAATTAAGTGTATAAATTAGTTGGATCATGGTGAACCTGAAACTTACAAAATGTTGTTAAGGAGTGAAGGCTTTTAGTTAGAAATTTAGTTTAAAAAGTAGAAGTTGGGTCTCTTTGGTGGTGCAGCGGTTTGAGTGCTCCACTGTGATGCATCCTGAGCATAGAAGTGCGAGTTGGATCCCCGGCCAGGGAGGGGACCCACATGGCGCAGCAGACCTCTCCTGCCTCGCCCGCTGCTCCCCTCAGCAGTGTGTTTCAGACAATCCGCCTGTTCTGCTCCCCACTCTGTCTCTGGTGAGTCCTCTTACCTTCCATGACTCTGGCCTGCACCCCAGCTCTTGTATGCATAAATAAATAATTTTTTAAAAAGTAGAAATAATGCCCAAACAGCTTCAGAGTTTATTTTTATGAGTTTTAAGTTGAATAAAATATAGGTGATGATGAAACAAGCAAAAATTCTAAAATTCCCTCATGGTAATTGTAAAACACGATAGAATTCACTAAACTGTAAGCAGGTTCCAAACATAAGCCACATGTACCATTGTCCCAAAGACATTCTTTGAGTTGAGTGACTGGTGAAATCTCTTAACTATCTGCTGTCAAAATTGTTACCTTATAGTAACAACTGATTTGAAGGGAGGATGGGCTAAGTAGTGGGGGTTGGGGAAGAGAGAGAGATTGATAGAGATCGATTTTGAAGGCTCTCTGCAAAACCCCTCTAATCTTCCTCTTTATCTGCCTTCATCTCAGCTGAACTAGGCTACTTGCCTACAGTCACCCATATGTTCCCGACTTTCCTGCTGAATTAGGTTGTTCTCTCTGAAATTGTCCCTCTGTCATTAAGTAGACTATAATTCTTCACTACTGCCCTCTCTCCCTTGAAATCAGATTTTGTTGATGCCAACCGCAAGTGATTCTTCTTGTACCTTTTTCTTTAGTGTCTGTCTTCGGTGGCCCTGGGGCCATATTTGTTGACACCTAATAGTTGTATGTGTTTGTTTGAAAACAGTTGCCTGCCTGCTCAGATAATGTGCTATATGAGCCACAGCAAGAAATAGGTTAGACCTGGGCCTCATGGGTCTGAGAAATTAAACATGAGGCTGAAATGTGCAGCTATGATGAGTGTAGGGGTGAGGGTTATGGGGGAGTGGATCACGCAAGGCAAGACAGGATGGCTGCACTTCCCAAGCCTGCCCTGAGGGTGGGATGAGACCAGTTCCCAGCTCCCAGTTTAGACTAGGAGTCAGAGAAGTCAGGAGGAGTGTAGGAAACTCCTGCCATTGTAACCAGAGGCAGGAGTAAGGAAAATGCTGGGTAGAAGCAGATACTTTGCGGGGGCGGGGCAGAGAAAGTCAATCTAATTCTTAGCTGTGGTCTTCTATTTATGAACAAGGAGGCAAAATTATCTACTGAGGGAGGTGGAAGGAAAGTTTATTTGGAACTATGAAACAACTCCTGTAGAGAAAGAGAAAGCGAGATGGCAAGAGACACGTAATGGTTACCAGGGAGTGCTGAAGACTTGATGGAAGTCACAGGGCAAAGACAAGAGCGCCTTTCTCTGAGCCAATACGCCCTCCTCCAGAAAGGCTGCAAGGAAGTGTCTGCACGTGTAGTACAGGGGAGATGGATAACTGGAATAAGCAGAAGATACTCGAGCTACAGCTCTGCAAGTCTATTGGACAAGTCTCGTCACTGACCTTCCATTTCATTCTGAACACGGGGGTATAAATCCCAAACCCAGAACTTCTAGCATCTCAATATCAAGTTCAGATTATATGAAAGCATTTATACTACAAATCATATAGATATAGTTACTGTTTTACACATATTATGTTTGAAACAGTAAAATTTTCAGGGTTTTTTTTTTTTTTTGCAATTAACTCATTTAGAAGCTACTATGCTTAGCTCTATAACGTTTCACCTTTTTTTAAATTCAAGTATGATTGACATAACATTGTTTTCAGATGTGCAACATAAGAATTTGGTATTAGTGTTAGGGGGAAAGGTAGTCCTAAATGGATTATGGGTGTAGGGACTCCAACCCCCACTCCAGACCATCAGTGTTCCAGAACCACAAATCCGATAAGATGATTATGGAAGAGTGGATTACTGGGACCTGAGGGTAAAGTTAAGCAGCCAGGCTGGCTATAAAACCAGAGGTGAGCTTGGATTCTCTCTCTCTTACTGAGGAGCCATCTCATTCGACTAGGAGCCAGCCCTCAACGTGCCATTGCTTAGATCTGGTAGGGTATTTGTAGATTTGTATCCCTCTCTTTTTCTCTTGGCATTATTACTATTTTATTCCCCTTTCTTTCATAAAATAAAACGTGCTAATAACTTTTGCCACGTGTACCTGGAGTTGGGACTTTAAAAGTCTTCTGAATGCGCGGGTGGAGGACCCAGTGTGGGGAACCCATTTTATATTAGGGTTGCCCTGTAACATTTGTATATGTTGCAAAATGATCACCTTATTAAGTCTAGTTACATCTGTCCCCATACATAGTTATGCAATACAGGATAATTTTAACTGTAGTCATGTTAGGGGGAAAGGTGGTCCTAAATGGATTATGGGTGTGTGGACTCCAACCCCCACTCCAGACCATCAGTGTTCCAGAACCACAAATCCAATAAGATGATTATGGAAGAGTGGATTACTGGGACCTGAGGGTAAAGTTAAGCAGCCAGGCTAGCTATAAAACCAAAGGTGAGCTTGGGGTCTTTCTTCTTACTGAAGAGCCAGACCCCTTCCTTCGAAGCCATCTCATTCAACTCGGAGCCAGCTCTCAAAGCGCCATTGCTTAGATCTGGTAGAGTATTTGTGGATTTGTATCCCTTTCTTTTTCCTTTGGTGTTATTACTATTTTATTCCCCTTTCTTTCATAAAATA
>JAGFMF010011792.1:2297793-2315682 GCA_019455555.1 Galemys pyrenaicus | reverse complement strand
CTTTCTTTCATAAAATAAAACGTGCTAATAACTTTTGCCACGTGTACCTGGAGTTGGGACTTTTAAGTCTTCTAAGCGCGCAGGTGAAAAACCCAGTGTGGGGAACCCATTTTATATTAGGGTTGCCCTGTAACAGTCACATACTGTACATTATACCCCATGACTTAAATGTATAAGTAGAAGTTTGCACCTTTTGATCTCCTTCACCATTTCAGAAAAGATTTTCAGGGCTTTACAAAAACCAAAAAAGACTATTTTGTAAATGAAAGACATGTTCAAATCCAAGATAAGCTGTGGATACTGTAGATATAATGTTACAGGGTAACTTTAATATAAAATGGGTTCCCCACACTGGGTTCACCCGTGCGTTTAGAAGACTTAAAAATTCCAACTCCAGGTACACGTGGCAAAAGTTATTAGCACGTTTTATTTTATGAAAGAAAGGGGAATAAAATAGTAATAACACTAAAGGAAAAAGAAAGGGATACAAATCTATAAATATTCTACTAGATTTAAGCAATGGCGCGTTGAGAGCTAGCTCTGAGTCGAATGAATGGCTTCGAAGGAAGGGGGTCTGGCTTCTCCGTAAGAGAGAGTGTGTTCAAGGCTCACCTCGGTTTTTACAGCCAGCCTGGCTGCTTAACTTTACCCTCAGGTCCCAGTAATCCACTCTTCGATAATCATATTGTATTTGTGGTTCTGGAACACTGATGGTCTGGAGTGGGGGTTGGAGTCCACACACCCATAATCCATTTAGGACCACCTTTTCTCCCTAGCAATAAGAAGAATATATGGGTTCTTAACAGCAATGCTGAAAAGCAAAAACTTGAAAATAATTGCTCAAGTGTCAGCAACAGTTGAACTAGCAAGAGAATAATTTTGTATTAATATAAGCACAGAGTTTTAGGTTAACAAGGATCAACTGAAAGCATTCTTAGAAAATATAAATGTATTTTTAGAATTAACATAATTATTGTGTATCAGATTCTTGTAGAAGTTGCATAACATGATTTATAAAAGACTTTCAGAAAATATGCAAAATAGTGCTGCTGTTTTAGAAAGCACAAATAGGCCTAACTCAAGCACAAATAGGCCTAACTCAATGCGGTGGTGAAGATAAAAATAGTAAATGTATACAAGCTGCTTCTGTCTCTCTTTCCTATGGAGGTTATCTCCAATCTGTGCAGTTGAGACATACTGTTTTCACTTTAGCTTCTGGGCATAATCTTCTGGGAATCTGACCCTGCCTGTCTTCCCTGAATGCCTAATAGTCTGAATGTTTTACATTGTTAAAGGGTAGTTCTTCACAGCTATGGATTATCTTTCCACATGCCATTGCTCTGCTCCTCCTCATATCCACCAGTTAATCCAAATTACCAACTGACCTCCTCTTCAGTTAGATCCCAAAATAGGTGCCAAAATGGCACTTCACATGTGAAACCATTGCTGTCTAGACATATTGACAGTGACTTACTGGGAAATACAATTGATGTGTGAGAAGATCCTTTATCATGCTGGAGGGCCTTGTCACAGTCTGGCAGGTCTTCTTGCTTTAAGTCTTGGTATCTGATTTAGGACCCACCTGAGGCAAAAAGGTCTGCCCCATTATTGGTAGCTGTTTAGCTGAGGTATTCCCTCCAGGCACTTGCAGGGAAGACTGTGGGTTCCCAGGATACTAATTACATTCCTGGAGATATCTAGTAAGGAAATAAAAGGAGAGGAAAAGAGGAAGACACACTGAAAGTAGAAAATAAGTATTTTTTTAAAAATTAATAAACACATACTACAAGACAGGAAAGTAGATGGTTAAAAATGAATGTGCACATGAAAATCTTTCCATGAACTCTGGTACTAAAAATAAGTATGGGGAGGGGTATGTGAGAGCAAAGGAGAGATGGGTTCAGGTTTTACTCATCAATATTTGGAATATAAGGCAGGAATAGCACTCCTGACTCAAGTGTTCCTGCAATCTCCGATTTGGCCACTCTCGCCTGCCCCTTCATCCACATTGCCTGTGACTTGATGTTTGCTCTAGAAGTCTACTTCTTCCTGGCGGAGGACTGCTGGGTGCCAAGGCACAGACTCCACCTTGCACTGCTGGGCTGCTTTGCACCTGGGCCTCTGGTGCAGAGAGCAGGAAGAGGATGGGCAGCAGGCGCCACGGCTTCCCGAGCCTGGCTGCCCAGGTCCCTAGGTTTCCCACTGCGCTCGGGGTGCTGGCCCAGCAAGACCTCGGTTTCCTTACATGTACTTGGGAATATTGGTGGAGGATTAGAAACTTTAAAAATAATTTTTCTTGGCTAGTCAATAAATTTGGTACATCCTGTCATTGCTACACAGTGCATGCTTAGAATAGCCTGTATTTTTATGTTGTTTAATCTCTGTGTTTCACCCAGAATAATTTTTTAAACAATATGAAAAGCTTCTTTCAGAAAACCAGAGCTTTTGAAATTTTGTGGTGGTAGTTGCTAATGTCAGTAAATGTTATCAGAGTTACTTAATATGAATGTAGCTTAAGTCTCTTGAGTATTTTAGTATCTACTTAGGAAATCACAGACCTTGAATAACGTTATTTCACTTAATGTCAGTTCGTTATAATGCTGAGAAAAGAAATCCCAGTTGACGTTGAATAAATCCACTTTATTCCAAGACCTGGTTTTATTAGAATTATAAGTCATTTTTCCTGAAGTCACAGTTTCCAAGAACCTACCCACAAAGTGAGGAGATATGTTAGTCTTGTTTTATTTTTTAGTCGCACAGTGCCACCTACTGGATCCACACTAAGCCGTCTTATTCATCACTTTTGTAAATCAGAAACTATACAGCAAAATTTGTGTATTCATATACTGTAATAAAAATACAAAGACTATAAGTTGGATAAAGATTTTCCACTGGGATTTCTTTACATGTGCTTCATTTTCTTTGAGCATTTTTAAAAATATTTTTTGGAAATGGAATCTGTGAGTAGTTTAACTTTGTCTTTTAAGCTAAAAAGAACTTTTATATTTTTATGTTTCAGAGTTCACATTGTATGTTTGAAGAATACAGCTTAACACCCCCACATGCACATGCCTCATTTTCCCTCTGCCAAAGCTTTACGCCACAATCTTGTTACTTTCCCTCCCCTGTTCTCTTCTCCCTTACCTACCTCTATCTCCTCTGGAAACCCATATATTTTTCATAGAGTCTAAGAATTATTCTTGTTGTTTTACCTGTTGCTTCTCTTTGCTTACTTATTTTCAGCAAATGAGATAATCTCATAATTGCCTTTCTCTTTTGCCTTATTTCAATTTGCATATTCACTTCAAGACCCATCTTTTTTGGTCTAAAGACCCAACTTTGTTCCAAAAGTTACTGATTTCATCTTTTTCGATAACTGAGCAGCACTGCATTGAGTATATGTTCCAAAATATTTTTGTCCAGTCATCTATTGATGGACATGTCGGTTGAGTCCATGGCCTGGCTATTCTGAGCAGTGCTGCCAGGCACACAGAGGTACACGTCTTGTCATGTTAGTGTTTCCATATTTTTCAGGTAGATGCATAGCAGTGGTACTGCTGGGTCAAGTGCTATTTCCTTTTCGGTTTTTTAGGACCCTCCATGCCTTTTTCCATAGTTGCTGCACCAAATGGCATTCCCTTCCACAAGGGTGAGGGTTTCTTCTCCTCCACACCTTTGCCAACAGTTACTGTTCCCAGCCTTTTTGATACAGTTCATTCTCTCAGTGGGAGATGAGGTCTCCTCCTCTCACCTGTGGTTTTGATTTGCATTTCCCTGATGATAATGAGCTTTTTTTCATGTTCCTGTAAGCCATTTGAATGTCTTCATTGAAGAGGTGTCTAGTAAGGTCAAGTTAAGTAGACATTTTATTAATGATGCATTCCTGATTGTTCTTTTCCCTCCTTCCTTGCTCTTTTAATTGTGTTTGCTTCTTAGTGTAGCATCTTCCTGTCATACCGGATACATGGTGACTCTGCACCTACTCTGTCCATCCTTTTGCTTTTTCCATTTAAGAGAACAGAAAGGAAAGAGGGTGCAA
The DNA here is from genome assembly GCA_019455555.1 of Galemys pyrenaicus. NCBI lineage: Eukaryota > Metazoa > Chordata > Mammalia > Eulipotyphla > Talpidae > Galemys > Galemys pyrenaicus. The sequence continues at coordinate 2,311,643 of JAGFMF010011792.1, read as the reverse complement.
TATACCAGAGACCAACTAATTAAAGTACATTTGTAAACAAAATTATGAAATCTGGAACTATTTCTGAAAGAAATACTATATGACGTTCTTGGTGTGGGTGGGGGTAAGCAACTTAGAGAACTTTTTGGAACGTGAGCTTTTTCAAACAAGCATTATACAGTGAAGTCGAACTCAAGAAAAGTGAGATTATCTATTTATGAACTCATACTCTCTACTGTAGAGTAGATACCAGGACATCTGGAGTAAAGCAAAGTCTCTGATGGTTTTCAGAGTAGCCTGCGAGATGAAACAGGACAGTGTAATTTAGAAACCCTTGTCCTGTTGCCCAAACAGAAAATGTAAACAGTTAAAAAGCTTTTAACATTCTTTCCTGTCACCTCAATTGTCTGAAGACTTTATTTATCTAGCCATCATCCAGATTCCAAACGTAGAAAAAAGGTAACTGTATTTAATAACATAGATACAGTCATTTCTTGTTTTCCACTTTATTACAGGACATTCATTTTCAGTTCGGCAAGTTTGAATCTGCCAGGACTGGAATGCTTAGGTATAAGTTGCTGACAAATTTATTGTCATTTTCGACTGAGCCTGCCTTTGAGTAAATCATATCAATAAAAATAAGATTCTTTGCCTTCCGTGGCTTCTGCCTTGCCTAGCAAATAACTGCATCATATTTTGTTTTCATAGTCTCTCAGTCAATTGATTGTAGCCTTTGAACTCTTTGAAAATAAAAGATTGAGGAACATAAATATGACTAGAGCAAATGCAAATTGAAGACTTTTTCTTTATTGACTCTAAGAACATCCCCTAATACCAAAGGTTGAAAGCTTTGAAACAGGACCAAAGGCAAGATTATAGGTTTTTGATCCAGGAAAAACTGCCTTACTTTCCAAATTTCCAAATTTACAATATACAAGATCAGGCAGATTCCTGATCTTGTATAATTTTGGCAGTAATAATTTTGAGCAACCTAATAACTACTTTAAATATTCATATAAATAAGTACCTGTAGAAATCGAAACCTATGTAAGCCTCGTCACTCTGTAAGCCAGTTATTAAACCCTGTTATCACCTGTCAGGGTGGGTAATTTTGAGAGAGGAGAGGTTGTTCTCTATCTGTACTCTAGCAGTTACTTTTATCCAGTAATTTTGTGCCAGGTATGATGTCTGTCTTGCTTACATACTACTCATGAAGACCTTGTCACAGCCCTGCCATCAGCCCGCAGACCTGTGCCTGTCCTAGGGAACAGAGGAAACCACAAAGAGAAAATACTACCCATCTTCTAGCGTTCTTGAAGCAGGAAGTGGGGGAGAAGGCAATGGGGAGTCAGTGGGGGAGGATTCTGAAAATTTTTTATCTGTTTCCTGAGTCTTTCATATGCTACATTAAACCTTTTTTTCTCCCATGCTCTTCAAACACAGCAGTGGATTCCTTTCCATTTGCAACATCTGGGCAGGACAAATAGTAAAGGAACATCTCAGCTTTCTGAGATGAGCAGAAAGTGGCCTTGTCACCTCAATTCATTGCCTTCTTCGTCCAGCTCTTTAGGTTTCCATTGAAAAGCAATCTGCTTTATTTATGTATTTTTCTTTAAAGAAAAACTTAGTGGATGTGCCAAGCCCTGTAATTACCAGATTTTTCTAGAAATGTTGTCTTTAAGGAGATTCACAAAAATAAGAATCTTTGTGGTTTTACTTTGAACGCCATAAAAATTGAGAAACAGGCAGACTTACAGTACTAAAGCTTTTTCATTTTCAAGCTGTGAAAGATGTGTTTGTGTAGTTAATGAGGAAGAAACCATTAAGTATTTATTTTTTTCAGTTCTGGCAAAGCACAAGAAGCTACATTACGAGTACTTTGTGAAACATTTTGTCATCAGAAAAGACACAATCTTCCCTCTTGTCTAAATAAGTGAATGTTATTACATATTTTGTAAGAGAGTTGCATTTTTGAAGAAACATTTTATATGCTTTAGTGGAGCTGTTTAAATAGCATACTGCTATGCAAACTGGGAATTTTAAAATGAGACCTGATTACTTCTTTATCTATGGTCTGTGAGCTAACTTAGCAGACTATGATGCAAGATGTTCAGGGCATTTTTCATATAAACTTTATTAAATATTAGTGCCACTATTTTATCTCCTCTCTCTACATATGTATCAGTAAATGTCTAGCACACATTTGCATAAATATGCATATATACTTATAAATGATGTAAAGTAAAATTGATTTTCATTTGGGTGTTGCCTTGAATTCATAAAGTATCAAGAGAAGCACCTAGATTTCCTTAGTGAGTGCTATTAGAATACTTTTCAGGCTACAGTTATTACATAGGTTTTCTGAAATATCTTGAAATGCTCTACCCACCTATGCCTTCATTTTATTTGCTCTTACAGACTCCCCTTTACTTGGTAAATCATGGAGAGAATGGACCTGTCAGATGCAACAGGTGCAAAGCCTACATGTGCCCGTTTATGCAGTTTATTGAAGGAGGAAGGAGGTATCAGTGTGGATTTTGCAACTGTGTGAATGATGGTAAGTGGAGACATAAAGTGCTCTTTGAAAAAAGCTTTCTATTAAATGAGATACATGTCTTATAGATCTGGGGAAAAGTTTATGTCAAATCTGCATGTGTGTTTATAGACATACACATATATGTATGTATGTGAAAGCTATCAATTACACCTGAGCTTTTCCTAAATACTCTGAGCTCACATTCAAGAATAACTCAGAGGAATGACAAGAGAGGAGACATCTCTCAGTTTATTCATCTAAACATACAAGGTAAAATTGCATTTTGCCTCCAAATTTGTGGAAGAAGATTGAGAAAAAAATATTTATTTACTCTTAATTGTTCCTTTATAAGGAACATGCCAACTTCCATGTGAGTCCCCTGCATTTATCTGAGACTCAGAGCACCTGGATGTCTCAAAAGGAGCATATTGGGGGTGCTTTCCTTGTAAGGAAGTTATAAAGAAGAAATCTCTTTTATCTTAATTATGTTCAGAGATTATGACATGGAGAGATTTCTTTTGTCATCCTTCCAAGTTATTCTTGAATGTAAATTCATGAATATTTAGAAAGAACTCATAAATTATACCCATGGACTATAGCACATATGTAGATTTTTTTTTAACCTCTATTGTGAATGTTGGCTTGATTAGAGAGAAAAAAAAAAAAACATTATTATGCTGGGCTTTTCCAGAGTCACAATATGTTTTATATTTTCATTTTCATTCCAGTAAGAATTCACTGATGTTCGGAGAAAAAAAAAACACAAAACAACTGTAGACTTGCTAAAAGTTCTTACATTTACTATATTTATAACATGCCTGTATTTTTAATTCTTTGGTGTATTTTTAATTCTTTGGTGTCCAAGAAAGCACATACCAGGCTGAGAAATTTCCCACTCTATTTATATTTCTAAAGCTTTCCGAGAGCCACATGATGGTTATTAGAGCGTGAGCTTTCTACATTTTCCCTACATCTCACTTCTGCGGGCAAGCTTCCCTGCAGGGCTTTGCGTCAGAGGAATATCGGCACATGCTGCCCGGTGCCCGGTCTCTCATGGCAGCTGGCTACTCCCTCCTGACAAGCGAAGGCGCACTCTGCCACCCTCACTGCACTCATAGCTTCTTAGCCCCTGTGTGTTTTGTGGTGCGAGAGCCCTACTTGTTCCCTTATTTCTCTACCCCCTTATCACAGACTATGGCTTTGCCCAACCTGGAGTGGTGGAGACTGGCATTTGAGGCTTTCTCACAAAGACCTTTTGTGCATTCTTAAACATGCTCTGCTGTGGAGTGGAATCACTGCTTTCTAGCCTCATCTAGGGATATGTCTCTCCTTGCTCCAGTGGTCACATCTGTTCAGTACAAACTGGATACCCAGTGAGAACAGATTCTTTTGGTTCTTCACCTTTGATTCCCTATGGAAGATCTTATACCACCCCTCACCCTGGATAAAATCCATAATTCAGGCCTTAGTTATCTCTCTGTATTGGGGCCCAGATCTCAGAAAACCTGTGGCAATTCAGTTTCTTCTGCCTTACTTAGTTTTTTGGAGGGAAATCATGAGAAGTCAGAGACCTCTCATAAAGGATTTTTTAAAAAAAGATTTATTTATTTATGCACACAAGAACTAGGGTATAGGCTTGAGTCGCGGGAGGTGAGAGGAGTCACCAGTGACAGAGCAGGGAACAGAGCAGGCAGGTCGACAGAAGCACACTGCTGAGGGGAGCAGTGGGCGAGGCAGGAGAGGTCTGCTGCGCCATGTGGGTCCCTTCCCTGGCCGGGGATTGAACTCGAACTCGATGCTTCACAGTTCAATGCTCAACCTGCTGTACCACCAGGGAGGCCCCTCATAAAAGATTTGGGTGTATCTCTCTACCAAGGTCATCTGCTCCTCCATGTTCCCACCCAAGCCTTCAAATTACTTAGAAAGGATTCAGGAATGTGGCACTTAGAACACAATTTAGAACAGTAATTTCTTCGTCTCACACCCAAAGTGTCAGCTCTGACCGGAGTATAGCCAACCACTTCCTGTTAGAGAACCACCTCTCAGAGTTCTTGTAGCTCCACAAAATACATTCTTTCCCTGAGTATCACTCCAGGAGATGGCTATGATCCTCTTCCAGTAGGGTTATTCATACTAACCCTAACTAAGCCGTACTAACCCTGTGGGATCAAACATTTGTCCCACAAGGAACACACACTCCTTCAGCTTTATATTGATGCCTCTTTCCTCACTTGGGTTTAAAGAAATCAGAGGTTTGTTGAGCTTAGAAAGAACCCAGCAGGGCTGGCCACAGGGCTCTCCTCTGTTTCCCTTCTGAGTATTATCTAGAGATTGCGCAGTGAAGCAGGTGCGGTCAGAAGCCTGCACGGAGACAGGTGCCAAAAGGCCAGGCATGACTTCTGGTGTGACTTGCATCTCAGTTTATAAAACTCGACAGCTAATATTAAGTGCTAACAAATATCAGATTAATTAGTAGAGGGAACAGTTTTACATATGACATGCAGATGTTCGAGTAAAAGTTACATAGTATAGAAACCTCATATGCTAACTGGCAGATGTAACATGGCCCATCTTACTTAATGTAAGAAAGCAGCAGTTAAAGGCACACTTTGCTCAGCTTGGCGGAGTCTGGGAAGGGGGAGTGGTTCACTCTCATAATCTTTTCAAGGCTCTGAGTTGTTCGAATTCAGATTCATACATACACATAGATTTTATAAAACTTGTTTCATAGTTACGCTAAGAAAAGATAAGGTATGAAAAATCGAACCTCAGTCATTTTTTTTTAAGTTCATCTTAAGAGAACACACAGCTAGTTCACAACTGAATTACAAAGAAGACTGAATTGTTGGTTTTACAACAAAAGGCGTTATTTCTGTTGCTTTCCAAATGAAAATGTTTTTATGAAATGCTTGATGCTGGAGCAATGCTGGTTCTTCTAAGTATTTCTACTTCAGCGGTTTAGTAGCCAGCCTTTTTAATCTCAAGGCAACGGGAGCTGGTTTTCACAGAGATACCAGTCCATATTTGTCCAAGTGTTCAGTGTGTGACTCATGATTGTTCCTGCACCATTGGATGGTGTCCAGGTCTTTGCTTGAACTAACCTTCTTAGACATTTGAATCAAATTAAGAGTCCCTCAGCTGAGATCTCAGTAGTATCATCTTTCCCTAATACAGTAATCCTCTCCCCTCAAACCTAAACACAAAAAAGGTTGCCATACAAGCTTTCCAGGACTAGAGGCATCTCTTCATTGAAGGACAACACATATTGTGCCTAGTAGTATAGTTCAAATAACCATTGTATATTTCTCTTAAGTGATTTGAAATTTAAAATTGTTGGAAAAACCAGAATCCCTTCTAAAAGAACTAACTCAATAAGGACAATTAAATATTGATTGTGACAACTTAAAGACACCACTACTTGCATTTGGTTTCTCTGTGACGTTTCAAATCATAAACGTCCCGTTTCATCAGTCATTGTAGAAGGGTCAAGAGTATTTTTTAGAAAATCTTCATGCTTTCCTGGACATGCTTCTTAATAGTGGGTATTTAGAATATACTACATTGCAGCTTTAAAACATATTTTAAAAAAATACTAACTCCTTTCCTCTCATAATAAATTTTGAGCATTTCTTAAATTGTCAAAACAGATTTCATTTCTTATTTTTTTCTTATTTTTATTTTCATCAGTTCCACCATTCTATTTCCAACATCTGGACCACATGGGAAGAAGACTAGACCACTATGAGAAACCAGAGCTGTCATTAGGTTCTTATGAATTCGTTGCTACTTTGGATTACTGCAGGGTAAGTGTCCCAGGACTTCGAGTGTGTGTACATCAATGCCACATTCAAGTAACTTTCATAATGTAAAGAGCTGTCTTGATTCACAAACAAAACATTTGGTATTGCCATTGGGATTTGGAAATGCCCAAGATAAAAAGTAGTCTTCTAGATCATTAACCTGATTAAAATGCAAAACTATTCACTACTGTGGTTATTTTTTAAAACTAAAATGTGGAACCAGAAATAGAAATTAATTTTTCTGTCTCTACCAGATAGCACAGAGTCTCTCTTTTTTTTTTTTAAAGATTTATTTATTTATGCATACAAGCACTGGGGTACAGGCCAGAGGTGTTAGGGGGTGAGAGGATTCACCACAGAGAGCGGGAGCAGAACAGGCAGATCAACAGAAGTACACTGCTGAGGGGAGCAGCGGGCATGGCAGGAGAGGTCTGCTGTGCCATGTGGGTCCCCTCCCCGGCCGGCAGCAGGGATCAAACTCGTGCTGCAGTGGCTGCAGTCTGCTTCACAGTGCGTTGCTTAACCCACTGAGCCACCAGGGAGGCCCAGCACACAGTCTCTTTACCTCCAGTTTCTAATCCAGGAATCTCCCCTAGACTAGCTCAGCTGCATGGGTACCTTGATTTAAAAATTAAGGTATACCATTTAGCTTTCCTTATAAGATCATAAACTGTTAGATTCCCAAAGCACTTCCTCAGCTATATCTTCAATATACAGAATCCTCACCTTTTACTCTGAACTCCAAACTCCTTTTATAGGTCTAGGATCCTTTCCATCCTATTATGGCTATACATATGCCACCTGGCAAACTCCTTATTTCCTAACACCTGGCCGAAAAGTGTGTTCATGTGTGTGTGCATGCATGCATGCATAAAACACATGCACACAGAGTAAGAGCACTCAAGTTTTTCTGATTTCATCTTGCTAATGATTTACTGAATTTTCTGGGTTATTTTTGTTATTTTCATAGAATTTGGTGCATATACATATTTTAATAGTTATCTTGAGGAAATTTGAATCTTCTTATATATTTCCTTCTTTAGAGAACAATAGACTTGCCTAGTCATCTTTCTGGCACCTTCCACATCTGGCAGATGAATACATGCTTCCCTTCTCCAGTGTCATAGTGCAGAGTCATCATTGTGAATACCTTGTAGGATTTTAAAGTTCTTAAATGATTTGAAAATATCTTCTTGGGTATGAGATCGTGGGTGATAACCAGCAGTGATTCTGACTTATTTCTTTGTTTCTCCTTCCAAAAATGAAGGAGAAGCCCAGTTCCCAGAAAACGGTCTCTGGTGCACCAATTTTTTCATAAATGATTTGCAGTCCATGAACAAAGGACATTTCTTCAAACTAGAAGTTTGTTTAATTGATTGCATTAAAATTTTTAAAAATTAACATAACTTTTGTATTTACTTTAGCATTTTATATGATTTCTTCACTATATTGCATGGGACAACTTAATTCTTTATTAGTTTAAAATGCTATATGATTTGAACATATTCTGGGAAATTTAAGAGAACTTTTGGTACAAATGTGTTATTTCAAGCAAAAAGCATGCCTTCCAGTACTGATAACTGAAACAGTTGATTTGTTCTTTACTGCTACTGACTGAAAGAAAGTGATTTGGCAGACTATAAACATTTGAAGTTCTAATTAAACATAATAAAGCCATTATAACTTGATGGAAAATCTATTCACTGATCTTTGCAACTGTCGTATAAACCCAACCATGCTCTGAGTTACCGCATCTCTGCCAAAAAGGTTACGCTATCTTGATTTTATGAGGTTTTTTGTTGTTGTTTTGTTTTTTTTTTTTTAGTAGACTCTTGGGCAAAGAATCAAATCTATTTCTGGGAACAAAAGTCAATATCTTCAAACTTTGTTGTCTGGGAATGTTCCAGATGTCTAATTGATGAGAAACCTCGCCCAGCAGGCGAGGAGCCAAATGAAAATTATACATTTTGAAGAACTTTGTAAACTTAATCTTCCTTTTATATCCCAAGTAGCATTCAGTATGAAAGATGCTGTAAATATCTTCAAATTTAATTAAAATTTAAAATATAAATGAAGTATAATAATGAGTTGCTTTAAGGATTTGAGTGACAGAAAGAAGCTTATTTAATTACTATATGTACTTTTTAGTACCATGCCAGCTAGAAGAAAGTTACAAAATCACACTTCCCTATTCATTTTTTATGTAACACCAACTTTAGACGTTAAAGTAGGCATTTACTGAACATTTACTCTATGTGAAACTCTGTGCCAAGTGCATGGAATCGTTCATTTCTCACAGTGAAACCGTTTGGTGAGTGCACCATTAAAAGGGGAAACCGAGGCTCATGAAGTTAAGGTACCGACCTTAGTCCCCATATGTAGAAAGTGATGCAGCCAGACTGAAACACTATCTGGAGGCCTATGAGTCCCCCTTCTCTACCTGTCATTCCACTGTGGATATGGAAGCAAATATTTAGAAAATCACCATGGAGTTGCCTTGGAAAATGACAATGGAAAAAACACTTTAACTCTGTCACGTAACAGTTTTCCACTTAACACTTTCAGAAGATAGTGGCATATGAAGTGCACCTGAGTTGTACAATCACATCTCATCTAGCTTTTCCTTCTCCTAAATAAAATTGTAGCTTCTCCACATGACTTTCATCTACTTTGACATTTAGTGGATACCCAGCGCGTCTAAGGCACTTGGTGTGTCCTGGCGTGATACTGAAATTAGCAACATGATTGACAAACCTGATCTCAAGGTATCTGCCACATGTCGGCCTGATAAGAAAAGCATATAGTGACCATACAAACTGATTATGATTGATGCAATAAGAGTGTATTAATCAGTGTCATAAGAAGACAGATTAGCAATAACACGATTTGGAGGATCACAGAAAGATTTAAATGGGAAGCAACATTTGAGCTGGTTAAACCATGAGCAGAGAATAGACATATGGAAATGGGGATTGGGGATCTCAGTGATGAGCAGAAGCAGTTTGCACAAGGACTCTACTTTCTTCAGGAGCTAGGCAGCACTATTGATGAGTAATGTGGACCAGTTTGGGGACAAGATAATTAGAGGCTAACTTCCCCCTTCCTCCAAAACTTTTTCAAATTCAAACATTTTTTAAAAGCTCTATGCCTGGGCCTCCCTGGTAGTGCGAGGAGTTAACCCCTGCACCGTGGGGCTTCCTCGGCACAAGTTGGACCCCAGCCAGAGAGGGAGCCCACATGGCACAGCAGACTTCTGCTACCTCGCCTGCTGCTCCCCTCAGCTGTGTGCTTCAGTTGATTTGCCTGTTCTGATCTCCATTCTGTCTCTGGTGAATCCTCTCACTGCCTCCCCACCCCCTGTGCTTCTGGCCTGTACCCCAGCTCTTGTATGCATAAATAAATAAAGAAAAAAGAATAAAAGCTCTATGCCAAGGAAAGCAATTTTCTGGCCAAATACTTGGCCTACGTCTACCAGACTTGACTTCTGAGTAGGAAATACTTTGAAAATGACAAGCACTTAAATGAGTTGGAGGAATATGTATTGGGAAATAAGGGGAAGGACAGCTGGGAAGCTGTTTGGATACACAAACTATCCCTTTACTTTCCATTGGGTCTTACATCCTACCTTTTGATCTCAGAATAAGTGAGTATTAAGGAGAGTCTTGGATGTCAGGCCATTGACAAATTTATGTTAATTCAGTAGGCCTTGAGGTCAGTTAATGGTAAGATGTGGTAAGATGGAGTTGTCTCCATTTCTCTGTCCATCCATCCACCCATGTATTCATTACCTCATTCAACCTGCAGTTGTGAGCACTTCTTGGGTTTTTTTTTTTTTTTTGATGCCTTGCTATATGCAAGGTTTCAGTGGCCCAGTAAACTTTCTGTACTTGGCGTTGGCAGCATCATGATCTGTATTGTGTCTCAGAATGTCTAGTCTTTTTTTTTTAATATTTTTTTAAAAGTTAATGCATACAAGAGCTGGGCCACAAGCCAGAGGTGTGTATGGGTGGGGAAGGTGAGAAGATTCATTAGAGACAGAGCAGGGAGCAGAACAGGCAGATCTACTAAAATATACTACTGAGGGGAGCAGTGGGCGAGGCGACAGAGGTCTGCTGTGCCATGTGGGTCCCCTCATGCAGTGGCTGTGGAAGCCCCACAGTGCTGCACTCAACCCCTTGTGCCACCAGGGAGGCCCCACAGGTCATCTATTCTGATGATCTCTATATACTGAGAGGAGAGAGATTAGAAGTGGGGAGGTAAAACAAGTTAATGCAGCAGTCCAAGCAAAAGAAAATGAAGGTAGTCTAACAGTCCCTCAAAAAAACAAAAATAGAATTATCCAGTTGCTGGATTCAGCAGTTCCACTTCTGAGTATATACTCAATACAATTGAAACTGTACATTTAAGCATGTTTAAGATGGTGTATTTTATGTTATATGCATTTTCCACTATTATTCTTAGCATTTTCCGCCATATTCATAGCATTATCCACAATAGCCAAAAGGTGGAAACTACCTAAGTGTCCATTGACATATGAATGGATAAAATAAAAATTTATACATACATGGATAAAATTAAAATTTATACATAAAATAAAAATTTATACATACATTATATACATGTGTATATAATGAAATATCCAACCTTAAAAAGGGAAGAAGTTATGACACAGGGATCAGTATTGAGGACATGATGCTAGGTGAAATAATCCAGTCACAAGAATGATAAATACTGCCTGATTTCACTTGTACAAAGGACCCAGAGGAGTCAAATTCATAGAACAGGATGTAGAAACAAAGACTGGTTGCCAAGGACTGGAGGGGGACATGTAAGTTCTTTAATGGGTACAGAGTTTCAGTTTTTCAAGATAAAAAGTTCTGAAGAGGGATGTTGGTAGTTGTCTAACAATGTACTTTGTACCCCCAAAGTAAATATTTAAATGTGTTTAAGGTGGTATATTTTATGCTATGTGTATTTTCCACAATTAAAGTATATATTTTTTTAAAGATTTATTTTTGTATGCATACAAGAGCTGGGGTACAGACCAGAGTTGCGGGAGAGGGTTCACCAGAGACAGAGTGGGGAGCAGAACAGGCAGATCGACTGAAATACACTGCTGAGGGGAGCAGCGGGCGAGGCAGGAGGGGTCTGCTGTGCCATGTGTGTCCCCTCCCTGGTGGGGTTGAACTTGCGCTGCTGTGCCATGAATGCTTCATAGTGCAGCGTTCAACCCACTGTGCCGCCAGGGAGGCCCATTAAAATAATTTTTTAAAAGAGACAAAATGAGGGTCTAAATATCGGCACTTATTTGTGTGGGGATGGGAAGTAAAATGGACAATTCAGAGGGAGATGTTAATCCCAGGTTATCTTAGAGGATCATGCTCTCTGGTATCTTCCTTATAGAAAATAGTGAGAGAAATGTTTTAACTTCAAAAGTTTGAGGGTAAGGTGTTGGCAGTTATTCTTTAGCTAACTGGATGCTTGTCTGAAGCTCAGAAAAGAGACCAGGATAAAGAAGAATTTGGGAAGTCACCTCGATAGAGGTGCTGGTTGAAACTGAGTAAGTGAGTGAGATTTCCATGGTGGAGCAGGTGGGGAGAAGGAAGATAGTGTCCTTGGAGAAAGCTAAGAAAATGAAAAATAGAAGCAACAGTCAGAAAGTGGGGAAGGAAATGATCCCACAGCACACTGGAAGCTAAAAGAGGTGTTCCATGCCTAACATGGCAAAAGAATGAAGACATTCAGAAGGAGAACTAGATTTTCATCCAAGTCAACTAGAGGTATGACCAGTTTCTTAGAGCAGTTTTAGTAAAGTGTCTTAGAAAACCAGGTTTTTATAGTTTTATGTGTGTTAAGCATGACTGGATGAAGAAGTTGGATTGATGAGGGAAAGTAATCCACTGAGGAAACCATTAGAATTTTCTAGGTGCAAAATGACAAGCTTCTGATGGTTAAGAGTAGGGATGGGATACAGCATAGGAAAGAAGCATTTTGGTTTTTCTTTGTTTTTTAATATTATTTCAAGTTTAATTTTGATATTTTCTTATACTGTTGTTAATTTTGGGACAGTATTTGATTTCTCCTCTTAGGTGTAGTCCCCATAGTTCGCCCACCACCACAGTACCCATGATCCAGCCAAAGTCCCTTGTGCTCTTCTGGCTGATATTTGACCCCTCTCCCTCTCTCTCCTCTGCTTTATGCCTCAGTTCTGTGGTTAGCTTTCAAATTGTCTTTTCTCCCCCCCGACCCTTTGTTTGGTTTCTCTATATTCCACATGCAAGGGAAACCTTTTGGTATTTATCTTTTTTCCCTGATTTATTTTGCTTAGTGTAATACCTTCCAGCTCCATCCATGTTACCGTAAATGTCATGAGTTTATCTTTTTTGATAAACTGTGTATGCATCAATTTTGAAAGAATAAATCAGTGGGTCTACATTATCGAAGGAAAAGGAATAGTCAAATCTAATTCATGTTTTTAAGCCTTTGAATTGGTATATTATAGAAAGAATTGGAGGAAAATCTAATTTAGGAGAATGTAATTTAGAATAATATTGGAAATACCATATTATATATAATACAATTATAAATTACATTTACATATAACTTATATGTAATGCGTATATGTTATGTATAGTGTTATAGTATAACAGTGTAGCACTCCTGTAGAAAAGGATAATCTATAAATTGGGAAAACATTAAGAGAAAACTCGTAATGATAAATTTAGGAGAGAATGCAAGCATGGTAAATGTACATTTGGGTTAGTGATATGATTAATGGAAATAATCGTTATTTTCTTTTTTTTAATGATTATTTATGCATATAAGAGCTGGGGTACATGCGAGAGTCCAGGGAGGTGAGAGGATTCACCAGACAGAGTGGGGAGCAAAACAGGCGGATCGACCGAAACACGCTGCTGAGGGCAGCAGCGGGCGAGGCAGGAGAGGTCTGATGCGCCATGTGGGTCCCTTCCCTGGCCAAAGGCAGGGATCGAACTCGTGCTGCAGTGACTGTGGTTTGCTTCTTAGTGTGTTGCTTAACCCACTGCGCCACCAGGGAGGCCCCAATGATTGTTACTTTCATTCCGTATACATCAAGTAAAATCTATGCAATGAGTAAAACTGGTAGGAGTAAGGATAATTCACAATAAAAATTGCTAACAAAGATAGCATTATTTTTCTTTCATTTATTTGTTGTTTTGATGTTAGATGTGGCACGTGATGAAGTTTCTAGGTTGATGGTTTTTCTGTCCTATAATTTCCCCTCTATTTTCCAATGAAAAACTTTTGTTAGAAGAATGTCATCTCTTGCCTTATAGTGGATATAGAATGAATCAGTGAGATAATTTGGAGATATTATCATCTAGATTTATAATTATAATAATTGTGATATTCTATTTTAAAACACTTGTCATTTATCATAAAGTTAAAAATTAAATTGGTTTGGGCCTCCCCGGTGGCGCAGTGGGTTAAGCAACACACTATGAAGCAAACCGCAGCCACTGCAGCACGAGTTCGATCCCTGCTGCCGGCCAGGG
>JAGFMF010011792.1:2272652-2297743 GCA_019455555.1 Galemys pyrenaicus | reverse complement strand
CTCCCTGCTCTCTGTGGTGAATCCTCTCACCCCCCCACACCTCTGGCCTGTACCCCAGTGCTTGTACGCATAAATAATAAATAAATCTTTAAAAAAAAATTAAATTAGTTTAACTCTTCAGTCTTTAATGTGATTCATTTATATTGTTGGCCTGTGGGTTTCTTTTCTAAATATTTTTAAGACCTAACTGAAAGAATCACTTCCTAAGAGCTATTTGAACACCAGCCAGTAATAACCAACAACTACAAAGTTTTTACACAGCAGCTGTTTTATGTTATAGTGATTATTTTAAACAGATAAGGAAAAAATGGCCCATGTTCCACTTTTTGCCATAAATAGGAATGAGATAGTTAGGTATGTAATAATATAGTCTAATTTTTATGTGTACAATTACTTCTGTATATAACTTTATGTCTTTAAAACTAGAAAAACCGAGAAAGGAAGAGATTTGAAAATAACAATACCAAATTAATAATAAAAATTAATGCCGCTTCCAAAAACAAATGCTGATTTCTGTATATACTCTCTTTGGACAGAATTTGTCAATTTCAGGCACATGTCTTCCTGTAAGGTGGAGAGTTATAAACAAGGCTGGACATGGGCCGTGCCTGCTCTTGCACCACTGTAGCAATTAAAGTTTTGGAGCTCTGTGAACGTGGGCTTTCTCAACTAGATACTACAACGCTGTCTGATTCAATCATAGGACCTAGGGCACACCCAAGAAAATGAATAGTTCATATCTTTTTTATAGCATCAGAGACTGTGTTCTAGAAAGTGATTTACATCCACAGCCATAACATCCTAAATATTGAATGGAACATTGATGTTTAAACTGCCAGAGTTTCTGAATGTTTTAATTTTATTATGAAATGTGTACACTTCATAATTACATGTCTTTGTGATTTATTTGCTTTCCTGTAGAAGAATAAGCCTCCCAACCCACCAGCCTTTATCTTCATGATTGATGTTTCATATAGTAACATTAAGAATGGACTTGTGAAGCTCATCTGTGAAGAACTGAAGACTGTGCTGGAAAGACTTCCAAAGTAAAGGAAATCCATTCTTTTATAACTTATACAATGCTGCTGAATTAATTATCAATAGGAAGTTTATTGGACAGGAAACAAGTGATATCTTTTGCTAATGAGGACATTGGATAATTTTTTATAGGTTAAAACCTATAAACCAATATTTAAAAACCTATAGAAGTCAGAATGATCTTTGGTACAAAGCAAAAAGAAAAAAATGTAAACTGATAAATAAAGCTGTAGTGAACAGTGTTCAAAATACATTGTCAGTTACAAAGAGAAGCCCAGCAGTGTGGTGGAGACAAATTTGGAAGCTGTGTTTTCTTTTTTCGAAAGCATTGTTTTCCCAGTGGACACTGGTAGTTGCTGGACTTTGTAAACATCTAAGGCATGATAGAAAAGGAAATTGTTGTCTTATGCATGGATGGTGACTTTTTAACCAAATTTCCTTTTGCCCTTATAAAGCACTATCTAAACCCTTGGCAGCTTTCCTGCCTCTATATTCTGTGACTGTGCAAGTACATCCCTCCATGGCAAGGCAGTGCACAAAAGGGAAGGTAGAAAGGCGTCTTAGCAAGCATGGTGTACAAAACAGATGTTTAGCGTGGGAATTTGCACCCAGTAAGGAGACTCAAGAACAGAGAAAATGGTGTCCTTTGTGAGAGGAAGATGTGTTGAGAAAATAAAAGAACCTCGGAAGGATGGATGGTCTGGCACATGCTACCTGACAAGTCTCAGTCTCTTACCTCTCTACGGACATAAGCAATCTCTGTTCTGGAAAGGAAGCTCTGGGGGTAGCTTATGTGTAGCCCAGACCTGGGCTGCCCTCCTCGTTCCCCACCCCCTACCTCCCCACATACAGCCATGTGTGAGGAGGGAACTCTGGACCTCCCAGGAGTAGTTTTGTTTGTATCCATGAAGCTGGAATCATAATATTCTCAAGCACGGTTTGGAAAAGCTATGGGGATGTTTAAAAAACACTGAGGTGATTTCAAACTGAATTGTAAAATGAAGAACGAGCTGAGGGCAGGCTGAAGAGGAAGTATCAGAAAGGCATCTGCTGCCTGCAGGCTTGTGCTATCGTTTGTTACCTCATTGTTAGGGAAACTTGAGAAAATAAGGACTTTTTTCTTACTATGATGCTATTTTATCATAGAACTCTCCCTGTGCTCTTCAAATCTTAAGTTTGAGTTTGAGCTCAGTATGATGAGATGAGCTCAGTTTTAAGCTCCGTGTGATGCATATGAAAGAAAACTGCCATCTGGAAATGTTCTCTCTTCCTCTTCTCACCCTCTTCAGATCAGACTGATCTGCTCACCAATCACGTGTTCCTTTCCAACAAGTGACGATATGAAACTCTTAAGTCATAAAAGCACGATCCTTGTGTAGGTTTCATCATAGCTTTGCTGTCCTGTTGGGCAGATATGTGGCTTTGGCAAAAGATAAGAGGAAAAAAAAAAAAAAAAAAAGGATACTATGGTTTATTCTCAACAACTGCCCGGATACAGCTCTCAAAAGTTTTTATTCAAGCCCAAATGTCTTTTCTCCATTTTCTTTTAAACTTAATTTGTTTTTATTTTCTTCTTCCCTCCCCCAACTTTATTTTGGGCTATGTATGTTGATTACTTTGTATGTTTTTATGAGAAGATTTCCAAGATTTTGATTTACTTCTTAGAAGTAAAGCAGTTAACATGCCAAATAACCTTTCTAAAACACAGTTTAAGTCTTGATGAATGTCTTAGGTATGTTCATTTCTTAGTTAATCCTTTGAAAAGGAAAGGTTCCATTCTGTAGTATTTGACTTTGAATTTATATCTTGGGTATTTTCTGGTTGCTTGTGTTGTTGTTTTTTTTTTTTTTTTTAAGAGTTATTTATGCATACAAGAACTGGGATACAAGCCAGAGGTATGTATGTGGGGGGGGGGGGGTAAGGGGNGAGTTATTTATGCATACAAGAACTGGGATACAAGCCAGAGGTATGTATGTGGGGGGGGGGGGGTAAGAGGACTTTCCAGATACAGAGTGGGGAACGGAACAAGCAGATAGACTGAACTGCTAAGGGGAGCAGCGGGCGAGGCAGGAAAGGTGTGCTGTGCCATGTGGGTTCCCTCCCTGGCCGGAGTTCGAATTTGTGCTGCAGTGGCTGCGTTTGCTTCATAGTGTGGTGTTTAACTCCTGTGCCACCAGGGGGGCACCCTGGTTGTTTGTTTTTAATCTTGTAGAGAAAGTGTTCAAAGTGCTTGACTTTCAAATATCCTGGTTCATCTAGTTGCTGACATTTTCAGTGTTGGTCTGTCAGATACATTTGTTAAAATAACAGGAGCAAATGCTGGGGGTTGGTCACTGAAAAGCAGGACAACAATATATTGCTCTGTATGACGTCCTTTATGTAACTCCATGGAAATTGTATAGAGTTAGTGTGAAGGAGAGGGTGAGAATTTTCTTTTGGATATGATTTAACAAGGCAGTTATATTTTTGAAGTTGAAAATTTTAAGTTAGTTCTTTGTTTCTCAAACAAATTAATAATGTGTTCCCATGGAGATATGTACTAATATTTTGAAATACTGTGAGAAGTTTTGATGAGTTTTTTTTTTTTAATGTTAATTTAGATGTTAACTGAACCGCCTGAGTCCCAGGATACTCCTTTCCCATTTCCTGAAAATGTCAACTCCCAATGGGAAATAGCAAGCCAGTATAGTTGTCATTCTTGGCTTATGAGCTTGAAGATAACCACTGAGAGAGAATCAGTGTCCTTAATGATTTGCTGGACATTTTTCACCTTAGGCAATAAAAGATTTACTGGGACATGGGCCCCTCACCAGTGCTGAGTTGGCATACTGACTCCCAAATTAATCAAGCCTGGATTTTAATAATGTTTGCTTATTCCTGTGGTGTGAATACATCCATCTGGGCTGATTTTGAATTATGAAAGTCACCAAACTGACCTTGGGAAGCCATCCTATAACTAGCTTTCAGTTGTGCTCTCACTGGCCAACACAAATAACGTTTCACCACGCAATAATCATTGTCAACAAAAACCTCTGTTTCTACATTTTCCTAGACACTACGGGGCATCATGTACATAAACCTTGGGCTCTGAATTTTATTGGCCCTCAGTTAAGGATTGGTGAACTGTTAATTGAAATGTCCTCTATACTTAGCGTCCACTGATAATAATTTTTAGGAATTTATAAGAGGAAGAAATTTCTGGCTGGTAGCACCAAAAGAGATTTCACAAAGGAAGAAGATTTTACCCTCAATTTTGAAGTATGTAATTCTTACAAACAGGGAGAGAGGAGGAGTAACGTGTCTTTAGTATATTGCCATGGTTAGTTGTATGCAGTCAGAGTACTGAGGATATTGAGGTGTGTGTGTGTGTGATTGTGTGTGTTAGTCCGTGTATGTTCAGTTACAGAGGATAAGGATATTGCTGAAAGTATGTAAAAGTTCAGAATATAAATATTTACCAAGTGCCTTTAGAAACAATTACAAGATTTATTTAAACTACCCACCCATTTATGAATGCCACATGAAGAACAAGTGCCCTCTGTTAGAAGAGGAAGAAGAAAATAAATAGAAATAGAACAGAGTTTAAAGTCGATAGTTTGTCAGCCTGTGCCCTCTGAAGCATTACGGAAACTGGAGCATAGGCAATGGATCCAGCCATTTGAATTTCTTTTTTTTTTTTGGAAGATTTATTTATTTGTGCATACAAGAACTGGGGTACAGGCCAGAGGTGTGGGAGAAAAGAGGATTCACCAGAGACAGAGTGGGGAGCAGAACAGGCAGATGAACTGAAATACACTGCTGAGGGGAGCAGCGGGCGAGGCAGGAGAGGTCTGACTCCCCTTGTGGGTCCCCTCCCTAGCCAGGATCAAACTACTCATGCTGCTGTGCTGTGGATGCTTCGTGGTGCTCAACCCGCTGCGCTACCAGGGAGGCCCAGAATTTCAGATACTTTCATCTATTTTTTTTTTCACTGTCTTGTACTCAAGTAACTCTTTATGCCAGAAGCAGAATTTAAAAACAGAAAACCAGGTTCTTTTTCAAAAAAGAATTGTCCCCTAAGCAAAACAGAATTTAATGGTGTCTAACTAAGGGTCAAAGACAATGGTATATGTATTTCACAGTAGTTGTGGATCAGTATGCATCACCAATGAAAATTGTTCAGAATATTGGGTATGTCTAAGTGTATACTTTTAAGGCAGAGAGACAGACAGAGAGAAACTGGCAAACTGTAACTACAATGTAGACCTCTTAATTCTGAGTGTAGTAAGTATGGACTTGAATGAGACTATTCGTACTATTCATGCTTTTATTCCACTTTTGGGAATATTAGGCTCTTGTTTTGGAGTTCCTGGAAAACAGAGTTAACTTTTTCACTGTTTGGTATGTTTCAGGGACCTTTATTGCTTTCATTGCCTTGCCAAGACCATCACAAGTAGTCTGCTGATAAGAATGACAATGTTAGTGTGATCTACTTCACATGCTACAGAGTCCTGAAGATCTAGCCCATTTTCTGTTGAGAGACTTTAGGACTCTTACTGTAAGAAAAGAATCACATAGGACGAGCAAATTCTTTCTTTAAAAATAAAGCTGCCCTGTCAGTGCCCTGAGTGTGCCTTTTTCTTGCGTCACATATTCCATTTGTTCTTCTCACCTTTTGGTGACATCAGAGAGAGTTTTGGTTATAAAGAATATAATAAACCTGACTTATTAATAGAGAGGGGACCAAGTTTGTAGTTGCTAGGGATTGAGAATAAACATATTTTAAAGAAATATGAAAAATGTTTTCATAATGTCCATTTGATTTTTTTTTCCTTGAATAGTAAGAATTTTCTTTGTCAACTCTTTTTTTCATAATCTTGATCTCCTACCACTGTGACTCAGTACTGAGCTGGTAAACAAAATAAGATCAAAACTTTAAATATATCTGTTGTATATTTTGTAGAAGGTATACTCATTGAATTTCATATAGAAACCTCTCTCTTGTAAATTTATCAAAAATCTCAAACACCTTTATTTCTTCACAGGGAAGAGCAAGAAGAGACTTCTGCAATTCGAGTTGGTTTTATCACATATAACAAAGTTCTTCACTTCTTTAACGTGAAGAGTAATTTGGCTCAGCCTCAGATGATGGTGGTGACTGATGTTGGCGAGGTCTTTGTTCCTTTGTTGGATGGTTTCCTTGTCAACTATCAAGAATCTCAAGCTGTGATTCACAAGTAAATACCAAATGCTTTATAATTTAGAAAAGAAATTTGTATTTGTATTTTGATCCAGTGGCACCTTATTTTGTCTTGTCATTAGTAAGAGATCTTTAAGGCATGAATTCGATGGCTCTATCACTATGTTGATCTGTCTCTCTTCAATGTCCACTAGTGTCTAAGAGGACTACTTTTTACACTCACATTCAAATCTATTCTGTGTGCTGGAAAGGAGATCTTCCTGCATGTGGCTGAGTGATGGTGATAGTCACTGAAGATAGAGGTGCTAGTTCAAGAATGTCTGGTCTGATTACAGATGCTGTGGTGGTGGGAGAGTGACAGTGCTACCCCTGAGGGGAGAAATTCTGTACTGTCAAGGAATTCACAGGGGTATAAAATAATTTCACTAAAAAAGTTATAATGATTTATTGTCTCAGATCAGTAATGCATTGAATAGGAAAAAATGTTTACAAAGTCTGTGACTTTTGTGAATATTCTAACTGTAAATTTTGATGCCAGACTGCCCCCGGGATATCATTCACTGAGGAATGTCCTGTGAAATTCACCTACACGTGTTTGGTGTCAAATGAAAACTGTATGTGTTTAGGCTTGAGATGTCAATGATTTATTGATTTAGATGTTGAACATTTAAAATATTTTGCTCATTTACTTCTTCAGCTTATTGGACCAAATTCCAGAGATGTTTGCAGACTCTAATGAAAACGAGACCGTCTTCGCTCCTGTCATCCAGGCTGGCATGGAAGCACTGAAGGTGAGGAGTTGTCTTATTTCACTGCTAGTAAATCAGTTTTAACACACACACACAGGACGTTTCATCTATGGAAGAAGTTTGCTAGGTTGCCGAACCACCCAGCATATCCAGGAGAAGGAACTGTCTAGAGCACAGAGTGCCCGCAGCATTTGTATTCCAGCACTGTTAGCATCTGAACAACTGGTTCTATCAGGACTTCCAGTTTAACTCCTCCCTCTGGCTTTTCTGTGAACTTACATGATCTATTTTAAAATTATGGCAGTGCTATTTGAGCTACAGCTGCAAAGGGAGAAGTGTCCATATGTCCCTTTCCTGCCCCAGGGTTTTCGAACTTGTGCAGGCAACGTCCACAAGAGTTAGGGCACGTGTGCACGTCAGGCAGGCATCCCTGAAGTAAAAGCAGACATGAACAGAGCCTGTCTGCAGTTGGGAAGCTGAACCCAAAAACCTTTGGTCTTTCTCTTAGTAAGGGACATAGTCTGAGGAAGGCAAATTTACTAAAAAGCACTTTTTTCTGAGTCATTATTACTTTAGCACGAGAGTCATCCACTTTGGCTGATAGCTAATTATTAAATGTGAGGTGTAAATTTTATTCTTCATGTTAAATTAAAGTTACCTTTTAAAATTAAATGACTAATAATAATAACTATGTCAACTGCAATAATAAACAGCAATTGTGATAGTGTAGAACTAGGTTCAAGAAGGAGCCCACATACTTTGCATCTAAATATCATAGTTTGCTTATAAGTACAGTGATTCTCTTTTTAAAGATTTGTTTATTTATGCATATAAGAACTGGGGTACAGACCAGAGGTGCAAGGGGTGAGAGGATTCATCAGAGACAGAGTAGGGAGCAGAACAGGCAGATCTACTAAACACACTGCTGAGGGGAGCAGTGGGCAAAGCATGAGAGATCTGTTATGTCATGTGGGTCCCCTCTCTGACTGGAGGCAGGGATCGAACTCGTGTTGTAGTGGCTCTGTTTTGCTTCATAGTGCGTTGCTTAACCCATTGTGCCACCAGGGAGGCACAGTGATTCTTGCTTGGGTTCCTTTATCTACAGAGTGTTTACTCATTGGATCAAAGACTTGCATATATCTCTTAAAAATTCACAGAATACATGTGAATGTCATATAAGATTTAAAATAAATGTATGTCATAAAGTGACTTGGAGATGTTAGGGCTTACCCAGTAGAAGTCAAAAGTGGTGACTGGTTAGGTTGCTGAAAGACTTGAGAATTCCTGTTTCATTCAATATTGCTAAAAAACAAATATGTTCCATTTCAATCTGATAGTTTTGCTGCTGTTGTTCTTTTTTTCATTAGGTATCTAGAGTGCATATATGATTTTTCCCATGTGTGGTAAGGCATAGGTGGTTCCATATAGCCTTCTACTCTAGGGATTTAGGTCTGGGAATAAAACCTCATTCATGCATTCATGTCGGAGAGGAAGGATCAGTGGATATTCATCTATAAGCTAATGTGTAAAGTAGAAGGAAGCGTCGCAGACCTGGATTCTAGAGGGCCCAAGTCCAGAATTCCAGCTCAGTCCCAACTAACAACCTTGACATCCACAAGAGGTCCCGTGGCTACTTAAGTAGCATCCTTGAACAAAAAATTATGTAAAGCAAATTTGTGCACATGCTTTTATGTGGTTTTGGTGTGAGCCATCACTGGAAAACCACTGTGTTCTTTATAACCACAGTGTTACTGGAGGTCGCTCATGCACTGCACCATCAGTGTGCTTAGCATTTACCAGAGGCCTGTTTGTTTGACCCAGAGTGTCTCTTGCATATTATTTTTTGTCATATTTGCAGTTTTATCATTAGAATAACATTTTTACACCAAAGTTGAGAAGTGAGACAAAACTAGTATCAAAATATAATGACTTTGAATTATTTCCCAAATATCAAAGTAAGTGGAAGTAGTCTTAAAAAATACAGTGAACTCTCTTTACTAAGACAGTAAAGGGATAGGGAACTGTCTTTATAAAGTGATCTGGAATGTGAAGTCTGGGGCATGTGCTTGCCTTCGTTCTTCTGCTGCCAATATCCAGTGAGATGCTCATCACCCTCCACTGCTACATAGGGTTCTGCTAACTAGTGTGGAGTCACTTGTTAAAGGGCAGCGCTTCTGTACAATGCAGATTTCTGGCCCCACCCTCGTATTCTGATTCATCAGCTTCCTCTTTGTCCTGTTCATTATGTATGCTTGGGAACTACCAGCCATAGGAGTGGCTGTTCATGCTGCAATCTCTGAGAGTATCTTTAAGTTAACTCACCTCAAAGTTGTTATCTGGACCCACGCAGCTTTATGTTATTTTTCGCTAAGAATGCTTTCAAATGATGACTTAATGTCTTGACTTAAGCTTTTAGTCAGTGGTTAAAATGATAGCACCATGAGGAAAGTTTCTTTTGTAGAACATCATTAGAACATGCATCATTCAATTTCTTGCATGTAGAAGATTCACTACTGGTTTCCTAGAGTCCATTATTATAAGCATTCTAACTTGTTTTCTTTTCAGCCTTAATTACTAAAAAAGGTACTAATCATACTTAAGGTAGATTTTTTGATATAATTCTTTAATTTCCCTGACCTTCTTCCTGATTTCTGAATGTTGACATTTACTTTGGCCAATTATTTCTGTGTCTTTAAAATAGTCTTTCTCAAAACTTTTCTTGTAGACTGTTAATAGGAATAACAAGTTTATGAAAAAATTTCCCTTGCATCTGATAGGAAAATTCAAGGTGATTATAATTTTTTGTACAAGAGCACAACTGCTGCAGAATGGAGCCAGGGGTTTGTTTGCAGTTCATGCTTTTTGCCTCACACCAGCATACCATTTGGATGGAAAAAACAAGATATGCAAATAGGGCATGTGTGTGTGTGTGTTAGTATCTGGTATGCATATGATTATTTAATTACATTTGACAGTTTTGTATAATCTTTTCAAGTCCTGTGTGACTAAAAATCATACTTAAATTGGTGTAATATTACGATACTAAGACCTAGCGTTTTTTGAGATTTTGCAAAGTAGTATCTAAATACTAAAGAGACCCCATAATTCATTTTCTTGTTCTTTAAACCAATAGAGGTGTATTCAATGCCTGTGTTTTATAAGGCAAAGTACTGTCCTTGCCTCTAATTCCACTTACACTTAAGTGTGGTTGAAGAGATAAACTGTAAAACAAGATGTTTATTGCTTGTGTGCAGGGATGAAGGGCAGAGAGTAACTTTGGAAAGCCCAGGACTGCTCTGTGAGCTGAATAGCCAGGGAGCCAAGGGATGAGGGTCTCATCTTCTGTGGACAGGAAGTAGAAACTGAAGGAGATCAAAGCTCAGCTTTTCTTATTGTGTGTCCACGTGAAGACGTTTTAGGACTGCACTCCCCCATGAATTACAGCATCACACGCTATCAGATAGATGCCAAGTGAAATCTATACTCATCAGTTGTAATAAACTTCATGAACCAAAGTCGAGTAGACGAAAACTAACAAAAAACATGTGCTGATCTGTCACAAAGATAAAGAGGGCCTGTCGGGAAAGTTCTTCTACAACCTTTCTCAAAGTCCTGACCCCTGCAACTGGGGCTCCATACACCATATTCTGCTGTTAGTGCTTTTTTGACCCCAGCACTTTGCAATTTTAGTGTTTTTTTTCCAGTCTTTCAAAATCTACATCTCTTTCAAAATCTGACTCTCAGAACTCAACTATTTGTGAATTTCTGGTATTGTCTTTTAACTTGGCCAAAGAACATTTTCTGAGTTAGCTATTACTTCTACAATAAAACTAAATAAATACAATGTGAAGTAAGAATTTGGCAAAAATTGGCGGGAAATGACCTTTAGTGGTTATGCTTAAAATACATCATGAGGGGGAAGTCTGTCTTTAAATTATATTGTTATACCTAAATTTAATTTCAGGATGATGCATCATGGCAGCATTCCTTCCACAAATATTTATGGAGCATAAATATTTATAGATTAAAAGACACTACACCATTGGGGATTGGGGAAGCATCGTAGAAGTCATGTGAGTTTTCCTATTTCCAGGGAGCCCTTGATCTGGAGAAGACATTAGGATATATGAAGTTGTGTATACCATTGTTAGTTCTAAAATAGTAGCATCTACAGACACATCTCTCAGAAGAAAGGACAATGGAGCTAAATTTTGAACAGAGAAAGGACAGCCTTTCTCAGCCTTTGCCATCACAATAAGAGTGGCCTTTATCATTCATCTAAACTCATGAGTCAAATTAGATCTTGGTGAAAACATAAATTTTATAGGCATGTAAAGCATAAAATGCCACTCTTATTGCGACTTAGGAAACATTTCCTAAGTATGTAATTAATGAAATTATGATCCTAAAACTAGTAGGAAAATATAAGGAAAAACAAATAAATATGGCTACATTTTTCCAGTAGTAAGCTTTATTTCTTTATGGGCTCCAATTTTTTTCCTTTAGAATTTAAATCAGTGGGTACATGTAAGTTTAATTATATATGTATAATCATAATTATTGACATTTACTAAGTTATTGAATTTACACAATTTTTATGTAGTTGCTATTTCACCCTTGTAATATATTAGATAACCAGGGCTTAGAGAAATTCAGTAATTTTCCTGGTATCATTTAGCTAATAAAATGACTAAAGTCCTACTCCTAGCTCCTCCCAGTAGATAGGAGCTAGGTCCCATGTTCTTGACATTCATAGCTTGAAATGCCAGTACTTCCATGAGTAGAAACTACCTACATGGACAGATGTTTTAGATAGTGAAGTCCCTAGTGGTTTTGAGTGAGCTAGGCAAAAAAAGCTGGGCAGAAAGTGGAATTTCAAAAATGTCTTACACCTTTTCTGTTACTGGAATTGAACAAAATTACCTTTACAATAATAAAAGTGAAAGAGATTTTTAAAAGTTACAGAATTTCAAAATTGTTACCGTACTTCATGTGTTTTTTTTTTTTTTTTTTGTCAATATTACTATAAATTTTACTCAGTTTGGTCACTGAAACGAATGTGCCTTTACTGGCCAAAACACACAGGTAGGGGAGGGAGTATGTGCATCTTCATCTATCCTTGCTTTCCTCTTTATTAATGTTGCATCTATCCCTAGTTCTCAGTAGGTGAGTTGTGCAGCCATAAAACCACTGCTCACTGCTGTCCCAGCAGAGACAAGACAGCACGCAGGTGTGTGTCTGCTGTGGCTCTGCCATGTGACACGCGTCACAAAGCGTATCAGAATGTCCCTCAGTGGGGCAAACTAGGACAGGGGCGATGTGAATTCTCTCCATTGGTTCTTTGAGGGAGCTATTCAGAAGCCTAAGTGTACCTTATTATCGGTAGCAAGTAACTTACAATACTCCACAACAAATCCCAGTAAACGCAGCCTTAAAGACATTAACTCCAGGCTGAGAGGAGGAGGAAATGACTTCCAAGCTGAGAGGACAGAATGTGCAAAAAGATAGGGAAAGGTGATTTATTCCGGGAAAGATGAAACCTGTGTCTCAAACTTCCAGTCTAAGGGACGGCAGGTGGGAGAAATGTTGGATCTCCGCTTAGAAAGACAAAGGCCAACCCATCTACATGGGCTCTTGAAGCTGACATTTACTGGCCGTGTCACTGTGCAGTTGGACAAACCTCAGTTTTCCTGAACGTGTGGCCATGTGGCCATAGTTCTTTCTTCCTTGGGTTACAAGCAACAAATAAAAAGTGTGTGTGGAGGGGCTGGCACAGAGCTACACACAGCAGATGTTGGTAGCAACTCATCTCCCTGTTTCCTATTTCCTGTCCCATTCACCCGCCGACAGCTGCCCTGACTTGAAAGATGGCAGATGGTTTGGAGGAAGGCAAGATTGGAGGGGCAATATATCACATCATTTAATTTCCAGAAATTTTGCTTGTTAGATTACTTAGTCTACCAGGAAATAAAGATTAAAATCTTGAGACTTAAATTAAATGTACAGTATCGCTACTGCCAAATTGACTCTCACGGAGTCTGAATCTTTCTGTTGTCTCCCAGCAGCAATCTTGATCACACTGTCCTCCTCCTGTCATCTGGCGTGAGCTGGGTCCTTGTTTCTGCTGTTGCTGCAGCACCAGTATAATCATGTGAGCCCTTCCCTGAGGTACCCTGTCTGGTGCAATGCACGTTTCTTAGAGGTTTCAAGGAAATGCTGCTACTGCGTCAAGATCCAGGACATTCTGTCATTTACTTTTGTATCACAGGACTCCCCTGGCCCTAAAAGACTATACTTGTAAGATAAGAAAGTATTAATTAATTACAAGTAAATACTTGTAAGAAGGTATTTCCACTGTAACATTCTTTGAGTTATTTTTAAATCATGTTTTGTAAGCCTATATTTAAATATTGGCTCTTCCATTTATTACTTGGACCCTATACATACATCTTACCCTCTCTAAACCTGTTTCCCAAACTGTATAATGGAGAAAATAGTACCTACCGAATGACCTGAAGGTCACCATGAGGATTCAGTGGTGCTTGGCTCAAGGAAGGTGTGTGTACTTTGACTTATTTTCTGATTCCCTTCAAAGGAAAATTTCCCACTCAAGGTGTAATCTGTGATTTTTTTTTTTTCTTTAGGCAGCAGAGTGTCCTGGGAAGCTGTTCATCTTCCATTCCTCCCTGCCCACTGCAGAAGCACCAGGGAAACTCAAAAACAGAGATGACAAAAAACTGATTAATACAGACAAAGAGAAGGTATTGTCCTTAGAAGTGACTATGTGTCAGTTATTAAAGAGGGATTAAGAAAGAATGTCCCCTTTGTGCAAGAAAGGGGGGGAGAGGCTAAATGGAATATAAAAGTCCAGGCTGTGATACATAGTATTAGGATAACTTGAATTACAAAAAAATTCAAGAAATTTTACATGGCTAGAAAAACTAGTGGCTGAAATATACCTAAATTCAAGTAAGACCTCGAGGTTTTTCACGGGTAACACGTTTGAGAGTCTGAGTGAGTATGAAATGGAGGCTGTAGGGGAAGTGCAGAAAATCGAGAAGGGGAGGGAGGAGATAGACTATACCGCGTGACTACACATCTGAGGCATGTGGTGAAGAAGCCTGCGCCTCACAATATTCTTCATATTCTTCACTCTAACCCTCTGCCAGTGTAGCCGTGGGGACAAGTCAGTGGGAAGGATAAAACCATGACACTGGCATTCATCTACTGGACGCCAGACAAGCTGCCTCACTAGGTGTGTCCGGGGGCAGGGGGGGAAAGCAGGAGCTGCTGGAGTATTGAGGGTCAAAGAGAACCTCACGCACACAGGTGTTTCACATGGCCGGAGCCTGGCACTGACTGGGTGCTCTTAATACCATGGCTCATTTCTCAGCCCCATTCATGATACTAGAAATCAGATTCCTTACATTAAAAAAAAAAATCAGTAAGAATTCATTAGAAATGTCAAGCTTAAGTCAAAACTATTTGGTGGTTTTCCTTCCTTTTGTGCCTCTTTTTCTTCAGACACTTTTCCAGCCCCAGACTACAGGGTATGAGTCACTGGCCAAGGACTGCGTGGCTCACGGCTGCTGTGTGACGCTCTTCCTCTTCCCCAACCAATATGTGGACGTGGCCTCTCTGGGTCTTGTGCCTCAACTCACGGGAGGAACCCTGTACAAATACAATAACTTCCAGGTAAAAGCCTTTACCTGGTGTTCTCTGGCCCTTTCACTGTGGGCACTTAGATGATGGACTAAAGCAAACGGTGTCCCTTTGTGAGCAGCTGCCAAACGTAAACTCCGCCAATAGAAAAGTGACACCATCTGGTTCTTGTCTTTCTCCTTCTTGTTTTGCTCAACATAATCCCCTCCAGTTCTGTCTGTGTTATCAAAATGGCATGTTTGTCTTTTTTTTTTTAAAGATTTATTTATTTATGCATACAAGAACTGGGGTACAGACCAGAGGTGCGGGGAGTGAGAGGATTCACCAGAGACAGAGTGAGGAGCGGAACAGGCAGATTGACTGAAACACACTGCTGAGGGGAGCAGCAGGGAGACAGGAGAGGTCTGCTGCACCATGTGGGTCCCCTCCTTGGCTGGGGATCACACTCACATTGCAGTGGCTGCGGCTACTTCATAGCGTGGTGCTCAACGCCTTGCACCACCAGGGAGGCCCCAAGTTTGTCTGTTTTGATTGCTGAGTAGTATCTCGCTGTGTGCATATACCACATCTTCCTAATCCACTCTCCTCTCTTTGGGCACTTAGTTTACTATTTTCTCAATTTGGCTGTTGTAAATAGTGCTGCAGTGAGTACTGGAATGCATTTATTTGTATTTTTTCATAAATCAGATCAATACTGAGAAATGGATTGCTGGAGCATATGGCAAGTCTATTTTTAATGTTTTGAGCAACCTCCGTACTTTTTTCCATGGAGTCTGGAGCAGTGTGCATTTCCACCCACAGTGCATGAGGGTTCATTTTTCTCCACGTCTTCGCCAACACTTGTTGTTTCTGGTATTTTTGATATGAGCTGTTCTCACAGGGTGAGGTGTGGTGTGGCACTGTGTTTTGACTTGTATTTCCCTGATGATAATAAAGGAATGATGCGCCATGTTTTTATGTGCCTACATGCACTCTGCATGTCTTTGGAGATTTGGCTATTTAGCTCTTCTGCCCATTTTTTGACTGAGTTATCTTCTTTCCGTTGATTTGTAGGAATTCTTTGTAGATTTTGGCTATCAGTCTCTTGTCACTGGTAGAATATAGAAAAATGAAGGATCAGGTAGAGCAAAAGAATAATAAACCCTCGAAACCTGACCGTAGAATGGAGGCTGTCAGAGGAGGAGGTGGAGAGCGAAGTGGGCTGGGAGCATAAGGACTGTGGTGGAGGATGGCGGGTGTCTTGGTGGTGTGTGCGGTAACAGCGCCTGAGGGGGGAGAGCCTACAGGTTTAAGTCATACGTCAATACCCGCTGTAAAGTAATGTTACCACAATTAAAAAGGAAAGAAAGAAAACTAATAGCAGTCCCACCACTGCTTCCCTGATCCTTGTTTTGGGCAACTGATTAACCTCATTCAGCCTCAGAGAAAGTCACTAAAGCCATATGATGTGGAAAAATAGGTTATATATATATAATTTTGTTTACATTTTATAAGTATATTTAAGATACTATCTTGAAAAGTAGCTCAATGTGTTTTACATTGTTGGGACTTGGAGGTCAAGCATTATACCCTTTGCTTCTATCGAGAGATAGATTTAAGAGAATAAAAATATCAATGTTAAAATCTATCTAGGCCTGTGGGAAATGCACTTGCTGGTGTTTCACCCCTGACTGTGACAAACTTACACACTCAGGCAGAGGCGGGCGCTGTTTCGATTGACCTGCGAACACCTGTACCTAAAATCATAAACATATTAAGGGGCAGGACAAAGTGTGGAGGGAGCACAGTGGACTGAAGGGGAGGACACGGGTGTTCTGGTGGTGGGTGTGGTGCAATGTATCTCTAAAGGGCGTGGTTCTCAGCCTCTAAGTCGTACAGTGTTGTAAACCATTGCTACCTATATTTAACCTATATAGATATAATAGCTTATATAATTTAACCTATTGTTAAATATATTTAAACAATCATATTAAGGGGCAGGCACATGTGCCCCTGCAGTAGAGGCCTCCCCAGAAAGGAGATAGAAGAGGTTGACCTCTGCCCACCTGCTTTCTTTCCTTAAATTTACTAATCAGGTATGTCACCTGACCACACCTGAGGAATAAGGAGTCAGGAGGTTTCTGTCATTGCTGTACCTCCACATGGAAACATGGAGTAGGAAAGAGTGCTCCAACATAAATGACAGATGTCATACCATCTATGTTTACTTAATAGCAATAGTTATTTTTGGTTGCCAGCTGTACATTTATATGACAAGCTAGGATTTCATAAGACCAAAGGTTGAAAATGAAATACAATTGAAAAAGATTTAAGGAT
Source organism: Galemys pyrenaicus (assembly GCA_019455555.1). Lineage (NCBI taxonomy): Eukaryota > Metazoa > Chordata > Mammalia > Eulipotyphla > Talpidae > Galemys > Galemys pyrenaicus. The sequence continues at coordinate 2,280,799 of JAGFMF010011792.1, read as the reverse complement.
CCTTTCCAAGATCTCTAGATAAAAATTCTACTCGATTTAAAAATAAAATGACTATTTTAAGTGTTTTGCTGCCATCTAGTGGACACTGATCATACTTTATTTTTTAGGTTCAGTTGGATAGCCAGCAATTTCTGAATGACCTTAGAAGCGATATAGAAAAGAAGATAGGATTCGATGCTATTATGAGAGTTCGTACTAGCACAGGTATGAATTTTCATTTATACCATTTTTCCAGGTCTCTACTGTATAACTGTTTCATTTTCAAGTTGATAGCCTAGCAACAAAGGAAATAAGAAACAATACTTCCTTTTTCCCTCGTTCTTAGGTTTCAGAGCTACTGACTTCTTTGGGGGAATTTTTATGAACAACACCACCGATGTGGAAATGGCAGCCATAGACTGTGACAAGGCAGTGACTGTGGAGTTCAAGCATGACGACAAACTCGGTGAAGACAGTGGAGCCTTAATCCAGGTTATTTAAAATTGTCCCTTCCCATCGTCTGCTTCTTGCTTTGTTACTGGCAGTGGTCAGGGGGAAGAGTAAAATACCATCGACTCTGTCAGTTGCTCCATAAAGAAATTTAACTCTGTTTCTCCAAGATGAAAGACCATTCAGTTAGAGCACTCCACTGCGTATTCTCTGCACTTTGATTCACATGTGCTACTTGAAGGAAGTGACAGTCGTGTGTCATTACACAGGAGCCCACTGCGGTGGGTGACTTAGCCATCAGCAGAATGATTGACAGTGGTGTTCCCTTCTTTCAGGCGTCAGGTCCCATTTACTTATTTGTTCACTTTAAGTAGAGTTTGACGTTGACTTAGTCATAAGCTACGGAGGCTTTGAATTAAAACAAGGACAGTGTGTCTAGTGGGTATAGTTTCAGATACTTATATCACTTTTAAAGAATGGAGGAGGTAAGCACTGAATTAAGAAAGTTCTCTGATGTGTTTTAATTGGCACTACTTGGGGAAGTGATTTGCTTTCTTGAAAATTATAGTTCAACAGCTTAATACTTAAATATCTTGTTAAAGCTGGTTGGTTTTTTTTGTTTTTTTTTATTAAAATATTTTAAAATTTACATATACTTGCCATTAATTGTAATCCCCATGTATTCCCCATCACCATCTCACCAGTGCACCATCACCTCAGTCCCTCGTGCTCCCATCTTCCCTCAACCCTTCCCCTCCCCTCCCCACCAGGTGTCCCCAGTCCGTCCTTGTCTCCTCATTTTTGGTTTCTGTGTCTTTATTGTAAAGCTGGTTGTTTTTAAGGGGAGTGATCCTTGAGTAGGACTATAGGAACATGAGGTGTCATTTCTGGACTTGGATCCCTGGTAATAAAATCTGAGATGTACGAAATGCAGACTAGTCATAGAAATGCTAATAGATATTTACATTTAAGCTAACTGGGAATAGTCCACTTAAAAGTTAAGCTTAAACCAGTGAAATATTACATAGAAAACCCAGTCAATGTGTGAGTTGATTCCTTACTTGTCCTATTTAAACTTTAGCAATAACAGGAGCGATTCTGTGGAGCAATTCAGAAGTCTTTAGTTGTATCTACTGTTCTGTAAATGTAAATAAGATCAAGCTTGTTTGGGTGGTTATGTTAACCAGGAAAACACGTGTTCTTGGTGTTACTCTACAGTGTGCTGTGCTCTACACAACTGTCAGCGGCCAGAGAAGACTTCGAATTCACAACCTGGGCTTGAACTGCAGCTCCCAATTGGCAGACGTCTACAAGAGCTGTGAGACAGACGCCCTTATCAATTTCTTTGCCAAGTCAGGTAGGACTTTGCAAACCCTGTGGGCAGTATACCTTGCCTAGCAACTCAATCAGACTTGTTGGCTAGTTGAGTTAGCATAATGAGGACGCACTCCGCCCACGCTCTGTGATTTTATTTAAAGTTCCTGGAGGGTACTCTGCATTGGCATTTAGGAAGGTGATACTTAGACTCTTAACCATGAGTCATCCCCTCTGGCATGTGGGGATGATGGAAGGGATTGGATGAGCTCCAATGTTAAACTGAACTCACTCATTCATACCATGATACTTATGAAATGGTAGGGGCCCAAGGTAGACTTCTTTACCTCCTCCCTCCCTCATCATTCCCATGTGAAGATTCTATACTCAGGTTTAGAAGAAGCAACAGTCCAGTCCATAGGAATTTAGGACATTAGAGGAAGGAAAACTGGTCTTTTTCTCTGTGTGTCAAATTCTGTTTTTCCTATTCTGAGGAAAAGCCTGGACCCATTACCCACTACATTTTTTTAATCACTTACTCCGTGGTGGGTCGTCTGAAGATTATTTATTATTATTATTATCATCATTAGTAGTTCCATTTGAAGGGATCTATATCTGAACTACAACTTTGATGCCATTTTCATTGTTCTGTGCAAATAGCTTTCAAAGCAGTTCTACACCAGCCCTTGAAAGTCATCCGTGAAATTCTCGTTAATCAAACCGCCCATATGCTGGCCTGTTACCGGAAGAATTGTGCAAGCCCCTCTGCAACTTCCCAGGTAAGCTGGCATGCTGGGGTGCAAAAGTGCACGGACCCCTCTGCCCCTCAACAATTAGTTATTGAAGGCTTATGATGCCCCACCCACTGGATGCCACCAAGTAAACCATACAACCAAGAAGACTGAGAAGGAGACTGTAGTATTTTATAGCCAATATTAAAAAAAATAGTGGCTTTACAAGATGCATGAGTGAAATGTGTATATGTAATGGGTTGACAGTTACTACATCATGATAAACAACAGAATAGAACTAAGAAATGTCCAGATATAGACGGCATTGTCTCTTGTATATGAAGATGGACCTGTAGTTGTGAAATACACTTTAAAAATTACCCAGCAAAGTGGGCATGAGCTAATGAATGGCATTCAGGACTTCTTTTTAGACATAAATATGATTTGTAAATATTAGATTTCTTTATGATTGAAAGTTAATAAAAAGTATGAAGAGTGTTGAAGGAATTGCCTCTGGCTGTCATCTAGTGATTTGACATTTTAGAAGATCCTTTAGATAAACATCATGTAGACTGTTCTGTAGAAGAAAGGGGAGAATCTCATATCCACATTTATTCTGGCATCTGTTCTCTTGTCCACACCCTTCCGTATGTCACGCAAAGGTGCCATGTTCATAGTTTTGTATAAACATCTGAGTATAGAATTTGGACTAAAAGAGAAGATGGGGAGCAACAGATAGGAAAACTTTCTGCATCATTCATTGCCAGAAATGGGTGCTGAGAGGACATCTGAACCCTCTCCCCCCCCCCAAAAAACCCTATAGCAACAGAGATCATTTTTGAGGTCTAATTCATAATATGGGTAAAGAAGGAAAATAAAGCTATTTTCTTGGACTTTTCATCAAAGTTCCTTTCTGAGCTATCCAAAATGATTAAATGAGCTGTCCATGCTTTCATCTCCTGTACTGACAATCTCAGAAGTGCCTCTTTCATCTGGACACCACTGGTTGGGAGACCTGCTGCTTGAGTAGCATCAGTGCTTTCCACAGAGCATCTGTTTAATGCACACAAGCCTGCCGGCTGCCTGGATGGAGTCCAGCTGTGAGCTCCTGGCTGTCCCAGTGTTACTGTGTGTCTCAGAGCGGTGGGAATGTTACTCTGTCTCTGCAGTGTTTCACTCTCTGCAGGATTAGCTGAGGAAGAACAGGTACAGTCAGCATCCTCTCAGGAAGTTTATTTGCTAATGTCAAAATGACTGGCTCCTGAGACCTTAAGTTTGAGACAAATCTCTTGCCTATTTGAGAAAAGAAGAAAGAGCTGTCAGTTCCTTCTGATTTAAAAGTTAAAAGCTTCGTCTCTACTCTTAGATCATCTATATATGTGGTTTATTTTCAGAATAAAATCTTCTCAATGCCAAATTTTCTCTGAAAAAGTTGATGACAGTCACTCCTGTTCTTAGGATGACATATTTATTTCTCCATAAAAGCATTTGTCGGGTGTACCTTTCAAGTAATGTTGTGCTTTGAAACATGTAACATAGATATCTTATGTTTATCCATCAGAGTATGGGAAGTGTAGCGATTACAAAACTCTTAGTAACCATAAAATATTAAAATAAACCATGAACTAAAAGAAACATAGAATTGCTGGGCTTGAGATGTTCTTCAGATAACGTGACCTCAGATTTGGTGCTCTTCCACAGTTCACTTGGGAGAAACAGTACCTGTGGAGAAATTCCTGAAGGAATTCCATTATCTTACCATAGAGGCTGAAGTGTCCTTGACCCAAGTGAAACTATTAAGGAAAGGTATACCTGATAACACCTGGGCAGGAGAAGTGCTGAGGGGGAATTCAAGGAGGCACCCCAGGATAGATGTGTTACTGGAGTAACACATGAAACTACAGGCAACATTAAAACAATTTTTAAGCATTCGTGGGCAAGGGAAATCAAGCCCATCGCCCTGAACTTAAATATATTACATCATAGGTGGGAGCAGAGTGACTTGAAAGGACAAGTCAGATAATCAAAGCTGGAAAATAATGGCTTGTTTTTATTCATTACAACGTCTTTCATTTCAAAACCCAAAGAAGAGAAGAGTTCTTCAAATTCAATGAGACTGGACTCACGGAGTTTTCACTTCCTTCTCACAGGAATAGTTTTGCTGTGGATGGAAAGGTTCAATGAGGTGGAGGGAGATTTATAGGGGCCACTCTTTTGGCATATTTTGTTCCCATTGCAAAAAATGCAGAACAAGACAGTCTCTTTGTTTCCTTTCACTGTTAACTTCATTTTCCTTCATCAACTTTCCTTCTCATTTATCTCCTGCCTTCTTTCTCTATTGTCCATTCATCTCTAATCATATCTTTTTGACATGTTAGTGTCATAGTGGGTCAAGTTTGCCCCTGGCGTCATTTATGACTGCAGGTTTCTCATTAGAGAAGCAACTAGTGAATCACAAGATGACATTAACGACCTGTATGTCCATGCTTCCGTAAGGGACTCTAAGAACATTCTCGATCCTTAAACTAGCCCAGAAATAGCACTAAAGCCACATGACTATGTAAAATGGCCCTAATCTGACTCCTGTACCTTTGGATAATCATTTTCTTGGTGAACTCATGAGGGAACTCATGAGGGAACACACATTTAGCTGTCTTTGGCTCTTTTTTTAAAAGCACAGTACAGCAATTTAGATGCTTAAAATAAATATTAAGAGGAATAAAAAGCATAAAATCCACATAGTACAACAGTGTGTCATTCATGGACACGAATATGTGGAGTATGCTTAGCTAAAGATAGAACTAAATATCCAAAATGCCATACTCATTGGTCTGCTTCAATACAACACTTTCCTACAGATTTAAAAAGTGTCCAAATTAGTAGCTCAAAAGTTGATTCTTGCATGTTATTTTAGCTTAAAAGATTTTAGAAAGCAAAACTGAAATGCCAGTTTTTGTTTTTGTCAGCAGTAACGTAAAGGATATTCAGAGAAACAAATAATATGATACAGGAGAGTTCAGATCTAGATCTTATGTGGCTGGCCTCTGTGGCAAGATTGTGCCAGGTTGTGTACAAAAACTATGTTAAAAAGTCCTTGCTATTATAGTTTCAAGCTTTTCTATATAAACTAGATGTAGTTTGTTACACAGCCAGGGCAACACTGAAAAGGGTGACAGATCTCTGATGGATACAGAATAACAACTGGAAGCATCACTGGAACTAAAAGACTGGTCTAAAGAATTATACAAATTCTTTATTGAGAATTTGTATTAAGAATGATTTTCTATTGAGAATGAATATATGTAAAAAAAAAAAGGTTTTCCCATGGCCTGCAATGTATATCGGCCCCATAGCGTGCATGTTTTCCCGCACTTCCACATGAGTCAGGATAAAACTTCCCCTAGGGCATCCAACCAAACAATTTACAGGTGTCTTTGATTCTCTTGAAGATTAGAAGTTGAGAGAGAATGAACAGATTGCAAAGTAGAATTATTCTGAAATACAGTTGGCTGAACCAGTTAGAACATTCTGCTTGCACATTCCTTCCTTGGTATGTCATGAGAAGAGACCCATGATGTAAGATCTAAATTGAGGAGTAAACCCTAAAAGAGCCCTAAGGTGGGGCCTCCCTGGTGGTGCAGCAGGTTAAGCAACACACTATGAAGCAAACCGCGGCCACTGCAGCATGAGTTCGATCCCTGCTGCCAATCAGGGAGGGGACCCACATGGCACAGCAGACCTCTTCTGCTGTGCCCGCTGCTCCCCTCAGCAGTGTGTTTCAGTCAGTCTGCCTGTTCTGCTCCTGCTCTGTCTCTGGTGGATCCTCTCACCTCCTGTGACTCTGGTCTGTACCCCAGCTCTTGTGTGCATAAATAAATAAAATCTTTAAAAAAAAAAAAGAGCCCTAAGGGAACTTTATTTATTCTTTATTTTTTAAATTATTTTTTTAAAATTTATATATATATTTGACATCAATTGTAATATTTTTTAAAAGATATATTTATGCATACAAGAGCTGGGGTGCAGGCCAGAGGTGTGGGGTGAGAGGATTCACCAGAGATAGAATGGGGAACAGAACAGGCAGATCAACTGAACACTGCTGAGGGGAGCAGCGGGTGAGGCAGGAGAGGTCTGCTGCACCCTGTGGGTTAGCTCCCTGGTTAGTGATCGAACTCCTGCTGCAGTGACTGTGGCTGCTTTACAGCGTGACCGCCAGGTCACCACCAGGGAGGTCCTGAAACTTTTTAGTATAGACTCTGGTAAGTATACATACTTCTTTATCATTAAGAGAGGGATTTTAAAGGAAATCTGACTTTATAGACCAGCTGTATCTGTTTGCAGATGATCATTACTTTCATAAGTTCTTTTTCTTCTCAACCATTCTTCTAAAATTGAGTTGGGACATTAAATGATGTAAACAAATCATTTTTAATTTTACAAATTACAGATTATTTTTAGAATTTATATATCAAGTTGTGATTTTTAGAATGCCACGCTGTGTTGTTATTTGTTGGTCATGACATAGTAGGGATTTTGAGGCAGTTAGAATGAAGTCTACAAAAGCCAAGTGAGGATCCAGAGGAGAAGAGGGTGTGGGGATTATAAAGGGAGAATTTTAAAAGAATTTATTTGCTAATCAAAGTAAAAAAAAAAAATTAGGGTTCACAGTTAGCTCTCATACCTAAACTAGGAAACATAAGAGGAAGACCACGTTTGTGGAATTGAAGGATTCTGAATTTGCCTGTCACTGTTCGGTAGTGCTACACCCAGATCCCATTAGCGTTCTCTGTCCGGTGTGTGCGTATAGGACAGCAGTCTCCATGTTAGAATGCATCTGTCTGTCTGTTGTGCTAGTGCGCTTGAGCCTTCTTGTGCGCTGGGCTGTGCTGCTCTGATGTCTTTCACCCTTTGCATAGAACCCATAACAGTGGCATTCAGTAAGTGTTTGATGAGTTTATGGCTTAATTTCAGGGGCACAAAAGGCAGAAAGGGAAATATACTTCATAGGCAGTTGGAACTGCCATTTTTGAACTTAAGAGGTAGACAGGTGGTGTTGGTGACACAGATTAGGACGTCATTTGTTTCTTTTTTTTTTATAAAGATTTATTTATTTATGCATACAAGAGCTGGGGTACAGGCCAGAGGTGTGTGCAGTAAGAGTAGCCACCAGAGATAGTGGGGAGCAGAACAGGCAGACTGACTGAAACACACTGCTAAGGGGAGCAGCAGGCACAGCAGAAGAGGTCTGCTGCGCCACGTGGGTCCCCTCCCCAGCCCGGGGCAGGGATTGAACTCGTGTTGCAGTGGCTGTGGTTTGCTTCATAGTGCGTTGCTTAACCCACTGCGCCACCAGGGAGGCCCTGTTTCATTTTTCTAAATCACACATACATGATACTGAGTGCTTGACCCAACTAGCAGTGCTTCACAGTCTAATCATGTAATCTTCATCATAATCTCCACATTAGGAAGTAGATGTGCCATTATTCCACTCTAGGTGCGGAAACCAAAGAAGGGAGAAAGCATTTTGCCCCGGGGTCACACACCTGCAAGAGGCCAGAGCCTGCGGTGGTGTCCTGGGTTGCCCTCATGGCCACTATCCTGGCCTCTAGCTCTTTTTTTTTTTTTTTAAAGATTTATTTATTTATGCATACAAGCACTGGGGTACAGGCCAGA
>JAGFMF010011792.1:2223138-2272445 GCA_019455555.1 Galemys pyrenaicus | reverse complement strand
AGAGCAGGGAGCAGAACAGGCAGATCAACAGAAGTACACTGCTGAGGGGAGCAGCGGACACAGCAGGAGAGGTCTGCAGTGCCATGTGGGTCCCCTCCCCAGCCGGCAGCAGGGATCGAACTAATGCTGCAGTGGCTGCGGTTTGCTTCATAGTGTGTTGCTTAACCCACTGCACCACCAGGGAGGCCCCTGGCCTCTAGCTGTTGACCGAACGGACCAGTTCCCGTTCTGCGAACAACCACCCTGCGCCGTTTCTGCGCTCAGGGCCTTTAACTGGGCTCCTGTTTAGTCCTCACCACAGTCTCCAATGATAGTAACACCTGCCACACACACAGTTCTGGGCTCTCAGTCAGTGGCTAGGTGTATAAAAGAAATGTCCTTCTTTTTCAGCTTATTTTACCAGACTCCATGAAAGTATTGCCGGTGTACATGAATAGTTTATTAAAGAACTGTGTGCTGCTCGGTAGACCGGAGATCTCAACAGATGAGCGGGCGTACCAGAGGCAGCTGGTCATGACCATGGGTGTGGCCGACTCCCAGCTCTTCTTCTACCCGCAGCTCCTGCCCATCGTAAGTCCTGGGTGGCGCAGGCCCCGGCAGGGTCTGCGAGGCAGGCACGTGCTGTCTTCTTCCAGGAGTTGTGTGCAGCATTTTGAATGCCTCTGTGCTCTGTGTCGAGGCTCCTTCCCCTGAGACCTAACCAGTTCTGACTGAGGAACTGACAGGGAGAGTGATGGCTTATTTCTAACCCCATAGTCAAAAACATACTCAGGTGCCAGTGCAATTGGACAGTGTAAACGTGGGTCGGATAAACTATTTCTATCAAGAATATTAGATGTAAATGATTACAAATGAATGATTTGCAGATAAGACTGGATTGTTAACAAATCCACATGCCTGAGAAACCAGAGAACATCACCACTCCACTAACTTCCCCTTGCCAGGTCACTGGTGACCCACAAGTTGGTAAAGCCAGTGGGCTATTCTCAGACCTCTCTCTCCTCGTTGATAACATCTGCTCACTTCCTCTAGAAACACCTCTTCAGTTGTCTTCTGCTGCCTTCTCTCCTACTTCCCTGGCCCTTCCTGCTGCTGCCTTTTATCCTACTAGTTTATGCTGTTCCCCAGGTAGATCCCTGAGGTTCTCATCTGTCTGCACAAACCCCTCGGGGTCTTATCTGTCCTAATGATTTTTATATTCGGATGGTACCCACACCCAGAGCTCTAGCCTGCCCTCTTCCTGAGCTCCTGATGTGGCCGTTCAGTCACCTACTGAGCATCTGTGCACGCGCGAAATGCGCACCTTAAAACAGGTGTGCAGAGCACCTCCCAGGCTGGCTTCTCCAGTTCTCACTGCTACTTCCAATTCTTTGGGTCAGAAGTCTTGTATTCATTCTTAACTTTCTCCCATCCACTGCAGTCAGCTCTCCTCCCAAAGCACGGCCAGAGTGTAACCGCTTCTCTCCTCTCCTCTGTGACCACCCAGACTCAAGCACAATTCTCTCTTCTGATAAGAGGCAGTAGCCCCCCAAATGTCTCCTTGCTCACGTTTTTCCCTCTTCAGTCTGTTTCCAGTTAGATTAACCCTGAGAAAGAACTTGGCTGCTGTAGTGCCCTCTACTCAGAATACTCTGGGGTTTCCATTTTAGTAAGAGTTCCTACCACTTGTGGTCCAATCACCCTCACCCACTGTTACCTGCTCTCCCCTTCCCCTCCTTTCTGCCTGCTGCCTGGTAGGTACTCATTAAATATGCCCTAGAAGGGAGGGAGAGGCAGGAAAGGGGAAGAGGGAGGGAGGAAAGATGGAGTTGTGACTTTCTTGCCTTTGCCTGCCTGCACAGCACACGTTAGATGTCAAGAGCACGGCATTGCCTGCTGCTGTTCGTTGCTCTGAGTCCCGTCTTTCAGAAGAAGGAATATTCCTGTTGGCAAATGGTCTACACATGTTTTTGTGGTTGGGAGTAAGCAGTCCGCCAGAGCTAATCCAAGGGATATTTAATGTGCCATCTTTTGCACATGTGAATACAAATATGGTAAGTATTTTTTCTTCTTTTTTTTTTTGTGGTACTGTGCAAATATAAATCCGTAGATGTTTTCTGTTCACATAATTTATAAAGAAGGAGAAACCTTAAGGTGATTAGTTCTGTTTAAGAATGAGAAAGTCGCATGTTTTGATGAAAAATAATTAGTTGCTATAAAGCTGTTTGTATGAAGTATTATAAAACAACCAAAACATAGGCCTATAATAGAGGTTGCCAACACTTCCAGATCATTTGCTAGGTTATTGTACTTTCAAGACACATTTCACTGAATTACCACAAATCAGTGGGATGGATGTTGTTGTTGACATTTTAAAGATGGACTGAGGCTCAAAGATGATTTCCCCTGGGTAAGAAGTGGCAGAGGCGGGAAGTGAAGTCAGGTCTTATCCTCTGGGCTCCGCCCTTGTGCTGAACTCAACTTCAAAGGATGCAGAAATCCCTCCTGTGTGTTCAGCCACAGACCAGTCAGATGAATGAGTTGCAAAATGGTAACCCCACAGAATATACTCCTCTCTGTGGCAGTCATCACAAGAGATGTGGGTTAGATATGGGATGAATGAAATGACTATTTTCAGATTGCCGTGGGGAAAATCGATCATAATTTGAGAGTCAGCATTGGTTGCAAACCATATTGCTTGTGCCGGTTGCTATGGTGGCCAAGCTACCCTGCTCATGGATTCACTTTTAAGGCTCAGCACTGAGCTTGTTCCCCAGGGCCTCACTTTATGTTCCAGCAAGATGGTTTAAGGCTCACTGGTTCCTCGATTTCTGGGGTGGAGAGACAATTTAGAGAAACATAGTATCTTGGAGGAAGGGGCAGGATTAAGATCCCAGGTCACATAGCTAGGTGGTCAGCTTAGAGAGCTGCACATCTGTTATGAATGTTCAAAGTATATTTTCAAGGATCTAAGGTATACTTTTTAAGAGACCAGCTTATTGAGCTGTAGAAATAGTCAGATGTCTACACATGGTTGAAATCAAGGAACGATTAGAAGTGCAGTGGTGTGGAGGGGCACAGTGGACTGTGCTGGGGGCGGGGGGCGCCTCGGGGGTGGGGGTGGTGTGGTGACAGGCATCTGAAGTGGTGGGTCCTCTGCTTCTGACTCAGGCACAGTGTGGTACACCAGTGTTACCACAATGAAAAATAAGTCAAAGTCACAGTGAAATGCAAAAACAAAATTAAAAATAAAAAGCAAAATGAAAATTCTGTAGAATAAGAACTAGGAGTCCGAAGAATATACAACACTTAAGGAAGTCCCCACTAACATCACAGTGTGTCGATGAAGTAAGCATCAAGTGCATATTTGCCGAGTTGTCTGAACTTGTATGAAAGACACATATGAAAGAGCCGATGTGTCCCCACCACAAACCAGCATATTGGAAGGTCTGTGCTTTTATCGCCATGTCTTCTCAACCTTCTCAAAAATTAAAAGAAACCACACATATCCTTCTTTTAGAGACAGCTGGCATGATGACATTCACATGAAGTATATTTACTTTCTGTTATCATTGAATAAAAAGTTCTACAATGTCAAAGAACACACATGGGGGAGAGAATGTAAATGATGGATTTCCTGTTTTAATGACTTCTGTGGATAATACTGGCCATGCACCCTTCCTGAGACTTAATGGCTTTGTGGTCAAACATTCTAACTTTCTCGGTGATAAACTCACAGATGACGTGTGGCTCTTGGGATCCTCTTGCTGAGAAGCATTAGCGTTTTACCCTGTCTTGATGGAAGAAAGCTGAGTCTCCATCCTTCACATGCCCCTGAGGCCACATGTAGCTGCAAAGTCATGCTTTATAGGCCATTAACCAGATTCCAGGGAAATCTAAGAAGCCACATTTGAGATATCACGATTTGGTGTTGGTGTTAATGTTGGAACAGTGGCGTTCAGATGGCAATTTTCCAAACATGGTTCTGCATCAGAGTCCTGTAACTGGTACTTTGAAAGAAGAAATGAAGTACGTCCTTCCCTCTCACAAGTTGTTCTAGAAATATACATCTTGCCAAGGGATGAAAAGTCCTCAGGAATGATCCAGAGACATCCTTGCATAAAACATGTATCTGTTGTGTCATTTTAGAGGCACATAGGTGTCACTCAAGTGAAGGATTTTTATTTTCAAAGGAGAGTTCATTTGTAGAAATGTATGTCAGTAACAATACATTTTCTCAGTTTTGGTATTTAGGTAAATGAACTAAGCCAATAGTCAAGTTTATGGTTTAGAAGGATGTTTTTCAACGTTAACATTATCATCTCATTGCTGCTTCTATCTACATGTTATAAGTAGTACTGAAACTGATTTTCTTAAATCTTAGACATTACTGCCTGAGGTGGGAAACCCCCATTCGCAAACACTCAGAATTATAATGAGTATTATCCAACAAAAGAGGCCATATTCAATGAAGGTAAGAGCGAGATTTTATTTTTCCCTTTTTCCAAGTCCTTTTTAAAAATTTCATTAAAGGCTTTTAAAATGCATGCCCTGTAGTTTCATAATGTGATTTTTCACAGAAAACTTATTCGAACCTCTCAGTATGCCTACTACCTATATCCTCAGGCACAAATATGCACATATAATTCTCTTAGTATAGCTTAGATTTCATGAAGACTACTTCATGGATTAGGACCAATTGGTATCATCAGCAGACTTTGGAATGACTTTTTTTCTCAGTATTTCAATTAATTATAGAATTATTCAGAACATTTGTAAATTTGATTTTTATAGGATTTATTATCACAGAAAAGTTTTGTTATCCTAGTCTTTCCAAGCTCTTTTAGCCTTTTCGGAGTTTGAGTAAAGGAATTTAAAATGTTCCATTTTCCTGGGGTCTCCCCTCAACCCCATACTTTTTATGTCAATGGGGAACAAGTAGATGTTGGAGGGGGTTCGACTTCGTCTGAGACTCAGATAACAGAGAATCGTCTTACTTTTACCTTTACACGAAGTTACTCCCTGCTCAATTCCCTTCCTCAAACTGGCCAGACACGCCTCAGTGCAGGCTTTACAGTGAGCACCATACAAAAACAAAACAAAACACAACGCACCTGAGAGCAGCAAGAGAAAATATGGGAAAAAGATGAGCCGTCTGAATGCTCTACCTTTAATTTCCATGAAGAAATCTGATACTCAAGTCTTTCCTTCCACAATGCCTTATGCTGCCCAGTCTCAGCCTGAGTCGTGTCACTGAGGCCGGACACAAGTACAAAGAAAACAGCCTTGGCTTCAGGCTCCAGCTGTGAGTCTTAACCTCTGTTGGAGTTTTCAGGAAGGAGCTGGTTTTGCTTCCCCACATCGGGGCATAGGGCATGCCTCTGCACACATCTCCTCCTCTGCCACCCCCCAGTGCCAGCGTGATATCTGAGAGCCCCGACATCACACGTCTGTGTCCACTTGCAGCCAGCTGAGGTGTCGGCAGCACTATCAGTAGTTGTTACTTTTGTGAGATCAGAGGTGGTTTGAAGGTTATCAGCCTTGGGCTTGGGCCAAGAGAACATAAAGGGAAAGGGGGATGGGAGGGTGGGGGTTTCCCCACATGGAAGAAGTGGATGTCCTGGACTTCCGGGGGATAGGTAGATGTTGTTTTGTAGGTGCAGCTCCATCCGCCCGTCAGACTCAAAATAGCAAGTTCTGATCAGTCAGATCAACTCTGACTCCCTCTCACAGTGGTGAGCCCGCAGCTGCAGAGGAGAGCACAAGTTGTGGATGACTAACCTGCCCGCTCCCCACGCCCTTCCCCAGCACAGCTAGCTGTCCACCAGTGCAGCCGCACACGTAGTTCTACGTTTTCAAATAGCCACGTTTTCAATTTTTTACTATGTATTTAATAATATGTATTAATTAATATAATATGCATCAACTCAATATACCTCAAACATCATTTCATTGTAAACAGTGCTTGGGTTCTACTTCTTTTACAGGCTGTGTTGTAGAAACCCATTGTGTATTTTTCATTTTCAGTACTTTTCCAACTCAGACAAGCCGGGTTTCAGGTGTTCAGTACCTATACCTGGCTGGTGGCTACTGCACAGCCAGTCCTCAAGTAACCTCATTTTATCATGCTCATTAAGAAAAACAAATTCAGGCCAGCTTGAGTGTAACAGTGCCATTCAAGGGCCTGCTTTCATTGTAACTCATTTCGCTTGGAGTTAGTTTCCGGGAATGTGTGGATGATGAGTGAGGGTTCACTGGACAGAAGTCCCTAGGGAATTGTAATGAGCAGCAGCAAGGGTTCTCCCAGGGGGTCCTACCTCTGTGGTGCCCCTCAAATTGCCTCCCTTTCCGCCTGCCCACCCTGTTCAGCTTCCCTGGATCACATTTCCTACCAAAGTCCAAATTCTTAACTGTGGCTTGTTTTTCTCACCTCTCAGACTTTAGAAGACTGGGTTCATTTACATGCCAGTCATATCTGTACCTTTGGCACATAATACATGGTACAGGGTACCCCACTGTGGAATACTTATCCACCCCCATCCTTAAGGAAATCCTACTCTGTCCTTTAAGACTGAAGCGATAGTCACTGCTGTGGTAATGCTTTCCTTATGGCACTTTGCTTACATTTCATCATTGCCACTTTTAATTGTATGTCTAGTTTTTGTGGTTTGGAGGTCAGTGCCTCCCTCCACTGTAAATAATAAGCACTTTCCTGTCACCCTTCAAGACCTCACACACAGTAGACATCCTATAATTTTGGTGACTGTGAAGCTCAATACAAAATTGAGCCACATTCAGAAAATGTCTAATACCATCGCCCTTTCTTTTTTTCCTCCTAGCTCACGATAGTGAAGCAGCGAGAACAGCCAGAAATGCTTTTCCGACAGTTCCTGGTAGAAGACAAAGGACTTTATGGAGGATCCTCTTATGTAGATTTCCTCTGTTGTGTCCACAAGGAGATCTGTCAGCTGCTGAATTAATTGAACCTTCTCTGTTGTCGATGTTGCATTTCTGAGGAGAGCATCTCCTTCTTGGTGCCTAATTCTCTAGATGCTAACAGGCTAATTTTGCTTTCTTACTCATTTTCAGAATAGCTTTCCAAGATGGCATTCAGCACTTCAGCTCTGGTGCTCAGGTATAAAGCCAGTGAAGGCACAGTTGTACCTTAAAGGGAACAGTCTATTTCTGACCGCACAATTTTTAACTGTTAAGCAGATGCAGTTTGCATTCATGAAAGGCATAGTTTACAGAACTGTAAACATTCTTAATTTTCTTTGTGCTAAACATATAAATTATTTTTCAAAATGTATAGATTTGGGGTAAAAAGTTATCTTGAGTGAGGGAAAAAATTAATTTTTACATTATACCTAATTTTTTTAAACCATGTGACCCCATTGAACACATTTTGCAACTGAAGGTTTGCATAGCAGACTTTTAAAAACCTTGGAATCTATTTGGTAGGACAATTTCTGTCCTACTTTTTTTTTTCCATAATTATATGTTGTGTATGTTAAAACTATTTTCCAATTGTTTTGTCTATAAAACTGTCTCTCAATATTCTTAATGGTTGGTTCTCTGTACAATTTGGAAGGTTTCTACCTGTATATAATGGATCTTAACCAGTATCAATAAATCACTTCATATGCTCTTACTCAGTAGGTAGAATTCATTTTTTAGTTATTTTGAGATTTTAAAAAGTAATAAGGGTTTTAAAAAGCAATTAGTGTCCTGGGGAAAAGCTGTTCAGCTGAATCATTAAGAACAAATTGGGAAAACTAAATTATTTATTTTTTGAGGGTTAGGAAGTGATAGGTAAATGGATAAATCTAGAAAATAGCAGACAATGTGCCTTGAGAGAGGCATTTAAAAAATGTTCTAATGAGTCCCTATGGGCAAAATAAATTGCTAACTGGCTACATGAGACTATTACTAATGAATATGTCTAAACCTAGGAGAGCGGTTTTGTGAGATATGAGACAAGCCATCTGTCCTGAATCTTCCCTGTTCGACTTCGCCATCATCGAAATGAATAAATACTAAGTGTTGCAGTTTATCAAGTATATCCCAAGAATTACACGATGTGGTCTAACATTTCCATGTTTATTCCTCACAGCAACCTGTCTTCTCATCAGCCTCTTGCCCTTAAAGTGATTAAGTGCCTTCTTACTATTATGACACCGCCAGAGGTTATCTGTAAATTAGTAGGTGTCATGGAATTGAGTAGAATAATAAATATGCAGACCTGATTAACATCTCCCCATTAGTCAAGATGTTTCAAATCAGCTTTCATGAGTTTAACAAGAAATGTTCAGTCATGAACTTGGGTCCAAAAAACATATGCACATTAGATGCATTTGGGAACTAACAGGTACCTTGAAGAATTTAGGGAGCTTTTCAATAGGCATCTGTAGTGGGGTACATGCAAGTGTGAACTTAAGGTACTTTGTTACCAGGAGAGCTTGTTATGTGAATAGAACAGTCATCTGGTTCCAGGAGATGAGAATGCCCAGAGGAGTTCTAGGCATCATCTGAGGTGGGTCCAGAGCACATTCCAGCCAGAGAGCTGACATTTACTCACTGGTGGAAAAAGGCTGATATAATGTAGGAAAACCTGTCAATAGTAGTGAGCATTTTGTTCTTCGGCTCCAGAGAATGCCGAAGATGGAGGACAGAGGAAAAATACTTAAGACTCTTGGAATACAAAATGGAATAGCGTATGAGTGAAGAATCAATTTCCAAGACAGAAGAAACCCAATATAAACAGAAAGTGCTCCAGTACTCTTGAATGACTGCTTGCAAAATGATCAGATACTATTCCTCCACACTATACTGTTCTGAAACAGTAATGAATGCCCTCCCCCCAGATTTTGAGAAACAGTAGCACTTAATGGCTGAGAATGGAACCTGGAGCCAATGATAGGCTTCCATACTAACTCCACTGCTAGCTGTGTGACAGAGGGTAAGTTAGAAACCTTTCTGTGCCTCAGTTTCTTCCTCAATTGTTTTAAGAATTAAGTTAATACATGAGCTTAGAATAGTTCTTGCACACAATTCTATCCATAGTATTCAGTGCTGTTATCATTGTGTTAGGTTTTGAAAAATCTGCAAAGGATCATGAAAACTAGGACTGATCTGACTCATTTGCTGTGAGGTCATGAGTATTTTGATAGGCTCAAAATCAAGCTATCTTTCAATGTTATATAAATGGTAATAAAAAGATAAGTTTCTCAGATTGAAAATAAACTCAGTATGTGGGAAATGTTGCCTAAGGTGCTATAAGTGTTAAAACCTAAAATTTCAATAATGTAAACCAAAGAGAAGAATATGTATTTTGATTGTTGAGGGACCATTATGAAAAAATGAGTTCACATATGGAAGACACTTCGTTAAGGAAGTTAATTGGCACTACCTCTACTTCATAACCTAGTGACAATCATCTGAGAATATCTTATAATGTTCAGTCAGATGGAAACATGTTCACTAATAAAATAATAAGTAAAGACGTATTTTAGATCACATTTTCGAACACGGAAAAATAATTTGAAATTGAGCTGCTGTTCCACTAGGCGGCAGTATACACTGAAGGAGCCTGAAGGCTTCCAGAAAGTCTTAAGTAATCCTCATTCAGGTCAAAGCAATTCTTTGGGAGAGAACTGGCTATGTAAATTTTAATCGCTGAAAACACAGTAATACTAGTCTGGGTAAAAAAAAAAAAACAGAAATAATAGAAATCCACTTGTCACTTCTAATGAATGTTTCCTGGCTTCTGCCTGAGAAACAACTTCCTCTTTTCCAAATGTTATTTATGAAGTCCTATTTTTGGAAAATGATACTTAGCACTGTTTTCCTAAAATTTCTCCAACTGGTGAAAGTTTGGTCTTCAGAGGTCACTGGTGAGTTTTTCCTGCACTGGATCACAGTGACTCAAAGACACACGTGTCCCGAGTGTAGCTCCTGTCAAGTCAGACTCCCAGATTCCCAAAACACATGCTCACACACATACACAGCCACTGCCACCCAAGCTGAACACATGGAAATCCAGCTTTAAATCACACAGAACAGACTTGGGGGAGAGGCAAACTGACTAGAGTCTAGTCAGAGGATCTATTGTTAGAATGGTGACTGCAGGATTTTTAGGGATATGCCTTAATGATGTTCCAGTTGCTTGTATGACATTCTTGCAGTAAGAATTTTTTTTTGAAATCTTTTATGTAAGACTTAAGCCAGGTTTTTTTTTTTTTTCAAACTGAAGTATTAGTGGGGCCCATGAGAAGGTCTTTAAATACTTAATTATTGGTGTTTATAAGGTTTAGAGTAAGGTTACTGAATTGATATTCTAGGACCCAATGTCTACTTAGGAAAAAGGGTATTGCACTTACCAGTTAGGGGAGTCAGATCTAGCCAATAGAAATTTGAAACAGTAAACTAGTGTGCAAAGAAAAAAAGTGGGGTTTTTAAAATCAACCTAACAGAACTTGAATCAACCTAACAGAATAGAACTGGTTGCTGTTTAAGGTGTTTTGTGTTGTTCCTCTAATCTAGAGAGGAATTGAGAAAACCCATCAAAGTGGGGAAACAGCACAGATGAGGTAAATGGGAGGAAGTATATGAATTATTACCATGTTTAATATGCAAACAAAGTTTGTCAAACAATTATTCCACTAAGAAAAAAGCTCATGGTTTGCTTCCAGGATTTGGGTTATATGCTTGGTTCCTGTATGCCTTTTACATTCTTAACTTCTAGATTCTCAAAAAGTATTTTTGTAAAAAAAACTAGCTTATCCTAGCTTTCTTTGCTGCTCCAGTTACAGAGGTAAGAACTGTTAACATATACTCAGACTGGTATTTTGATCTTTTTTCTAATACCAGGGGGAAAGGGTTTACTAGAAAATAATCATCTAGATTAAATGAGGGAGTTTTCTCTACATTGTAGCCATATTTATATCTGAGTAAATAATGTAAACCTTGAGAGAAGCAATATGGCCTTCCAGAAATGGAGTCTTCTGTGGGCTCAGTTGGCTGAATAACTGTTCTAACCTTCCGGGAAGTCCTAAAATTTACAACTTCAAAGCCAACGACATATATTTTTGAGACCCAAGCTAAAGTTCACTCCCTACCACCAAACAAACATCAAAGAGAACAATGTAAAAAATTTCCACATGGACCTCAAGATTATAGGACTGTTCTAAAAAAGGCTTTTATGTAAAGGTTTTTGTTTTCAATAGCTCACAAAAATATGAGACACTTTTAGATCAAAGACTACTATTCAGAATGAGTCCCACTGGGCCATCATTTTGTCAAATTAATAAAGATTATATTAAACTAATGAGGAAAATCTGGAATTCTACTTCAAAGACTAAATTCTATGGTCTTAAATTTGGGATAAAGCAGTATAGGTTTTAAAATTAGTCGCTGTAACTAATCAAAATGTTGTAATCTAGCAATTAAGAAGTATTTTAGAAGACATGAAAAGGAATCATTCTGAGTAACAGCCCGAGAATCTCAGCCAAGGCCAGCACACTAACCCCAGGCATGTCACTGACACAACTCGTTAGCTGAAAGTGAAACTATGGCCTGCCTGATGCAGGGCTTCAGAAGAGGGAAAGTTGCAGGTTAGGTTTCACGGTCTCACTTTCAGACTCGCAGATGACTTCTATCCACAGAACAGTCCCTGCGGCTACAGTACTGATCCTTTACAACGTGGGCCGTAAGGTCCAGCTGCCAAATCAGACCCCAGCAGGGCTGGACCCCACAAACCAGTTCAACACATACCACAAATGAAATATACAACATACAGACCATGACCCATCCCACGCACCATATGAGGTGCACTCAGTGTTTGTGGTAGTTGTCACTAAAGGAAGTGCTATGATACCCACATTACAAATGACATGCATAATGTGACACGTCGTGATACGTACCTGCACCAAAAATGGCATGTCACACCACATACCACATGCATGTCTATACACAATAGGTATGACATGGAATTCATGTCCTCCATAACATGTGGTGCTCACATGTCTATCATATGGTGATCCTACAATGGACACGTGTCCTGACAGTCATACGATGCTGTGGGGTGGTCAAATGTATGCCACATGATGGTCATGTCAGACTTACAGTCAAATGCCATCTATACTAGGAAGTACTAATAGCCTCAGCAAGTAAAATTCATTAGGTCTGTAAGGATCTCAACTCTATTTCTATAATTCAGTCCTTAGTGAATATAATAGTCTCATTTTATGAATTAATATGAGCCAGTGAAAAGCACAGAATAACCACTGAGATGCATTCCAGACCAAATGAAGAATCTGATCTTAGCCTTTTTCATTTGATAGCAATAGCAATTCCATTTTCAGAAAACATACGTTCACATTCCAAAGGTTTTCAGTAGAAAAATTATACACAAATAAAAAATATATGTATTTATCGAGCAATAATGGTATCTCATTCAACAAATTTTCAATTAAGACATGAGTTATAATATAGAAAAAAATGACAGTATGAAGTTTCAACTGAGTTGCAAAGCCAGTTCCTTAAACACAACATACCACATGACTTCAGCAAGAGGTGACTACAGTCCCATTTCCAAGCTGTCTAGCTGAGGGTTTTCCATGACTAGTTTAAAGGTGTTTGTATTTCCTCATCAACAGTACTTTATTCCCCAAAATGTTGAAACCACACACCTGGTAAGAAGGTATCTCTGTTGGTGCCTTGTTTCTTATTTTGCTAAGGAATATAAAACTGCTTTGAAGGTGAATCCAAGTTCAAACCTGTGTCAAAGTTCTACCACATGGATATTTGTTATCTTTTGCTTCTTAGGAAGCATGATTAAGAGTTGCCTGTAGGCATACAACTGAGATGATGACGCACTTTTCTTAAGGCTGCCTACCTCTTCTTTTACCCTATGAGCTCCAGCTCCCTTCTCAGATTTAGATTTGGGTGGAGCCAATTTTGTTAAAAGCCTCTTGTTTTCTTTTGTAGTCAAATTATATCTGACTTAACAGTTTTTTCTAAAAGGAAGAAAAAGAACTATTTTTATTGTTTCATTAAGGAACTGTGAAAACTCTGACAGAACTTACCATCTGTCCTAAGTTCTTTCTATCCAGACTCCAAAACAGCTTCCCATTTGCTGTGACAGCAGTGGCAGGACTCCATTACCCATGACCACGAGCACTAGTGAGATGCTACAGATTGAGTTTTTTCACTGTTCATTTCAACTAGTACTAAAAGGCAAACACCTTTATAATTAGTAGGAATCTGTCAGAATAAAAGTCAGGCTCTGAAAGTGAAGTATCCATGGTATTCCATCCTGGTTGGTTACATGCACATGACTAAAGGTACGATGCATCTCAGACTAAACTAGTCAGTGTATGTGACGAGTGCCTGGGAGGTTGGCTAAGATAATCCTGCAGCCTTGAGAAATTAAAGCAAAATGCCAGCTGGAATTGAGATCTAAACTAATTGTCTCCCAACTGAAATTCAAACTATAAGAAGGTAGCAGAGCATTAAGAGGATCAGTGGCTGACAAAATTATCGGGGTGGAAAGCCACCTCTGTGTGCTCCTCCACGCCCCCCCCTAAAACCACCTCTTTCCCCCCGGAAGTTTGATCGATTTCTTTCTCGCCCACGGCCAGCAGAAGTTCCTCCTCTTCCTCCACCCCTGGGAGCTCCACCTCCCCGATCAGATTTAGATTTGGGAGGAGGCGATTTTGGTCGAAGTCTTTCAATTTCTTCTGTACATCCAGTCAAGTAGGAATTAGGGGCACTGAAGTAGGATGCGTATGTTTCTGCATTGTAGTTGCTATTGGTAAGAGTTGGGCCAACTGTGAGCCAGCCTGAAATGAAGAAAAAAAGAAGATGACCCTTTTGGTCCTCCAAAACGTAAAATAAAATTTTTGTATAATGAAAATTCAACAAGTTTTATATACCCTTCACACATGTCCATTGTTGTAAGTCAATTTACCAAACAGTACAGAGAGACAGCAGGACTTTACTATAAAATAACAATGATAATAGGTAACTCATACAGAGCCTGTTACGTATCACCAAGTGGACACCCTAACCGGTAGAGCAAAGAGCAGCTTCCACACCTTGTGGGCTCATTGACAATTCATTCTGTGAGATTTTTACTTACTCCCTTTGAGTTGGGCTTTTGGCAGGTTTGTGGTGGTGTCAAGCAAAACACACACACGCGCACACGCACATCAAGGTGTAAGGAACAATCACATTTAAAGATTTAATGAAAACAGCTAACAGTTTCAGTTATGCCACAGTGCTGCTTACATAAAAAAAAATGTGTGAATCTTTAAAAAGTAACTGTAAAGGACACAGTAGTTCACTACAAACTTTTGATATTTTGATGTTTGCTTTTACTCTTAGCCTCCCTGGTGGTTCAGCGGGTTGAGCGCTGCACTACGAAGCATCAGCTGCACAGCAGTGCGAGTTTGATGCCTGGCCAGGGAGGGGACCCACATGGTGCAGCAGACCTCTCCTGCCTCACCACCTGCTCCCCTCAGCAGTGTATTTCAGTCGATCTGCCTGTTCTTCTTCCCACTCTGTCTCTGGTGAATCCTCTCACCTTCTGCAACTCTGGCCTGTACCCTAGCTCTTGTAAGCAGTAATAAATAAATCTATATAAAAAAAACAAAACTCAAATAGTTTTGCTTTTTCCTTTAAGTCTTCCACCTCCTTTGAACAGCAGCTGCCACTAGAGACAATTCCTAGTTTCAGGAGCTATTTTAGGGTAGATGGGTTAATGATGGACAAGAAAAACAAGTTTATTTCCTCAAACCTCAGACCCATGATCTAAAGAGAAAACATTTGCTTGTCATAAAATGTACTGCTGAAATACTGTTACTTTGATAAGGCAATAAAATCAACCACAAAACTTCTAGGCAAGGTGTTTGAGTATATGGTCAGAGGAAGTCTAACAATTCAAAGCTCACTCAAAGCTGTATATACACGGTGCATAGAATGACATAAGGATAAACCATTTGCACATTGAGAAAGAAGAGATTAAAATCAGGAAACTAAACCATTTAACTCATATCATTCCCACCCTTTAAAAACAGTTTATTATTTTAATTTAGACATTAACAATTAAAGGATGCATGCTGCAATTCTGAGTCTAACTAATGAAGAAGAACTACAAGTATATCTAACAAGCTAATAAAAGGAAAAAATAGAAAAATAGTATTTAAGCAGTCCAAAAAAAAAAAGAAAGAAAACAGGAATAGGGCAAAATTAGTGTAAAGCAGATGTAATTTTTGCCCAAATATATCAGGAATTATAATACAGATTGACTACACAATTCAATCAGATAAACTTGATGAAAAACAGCTATGTTTGTACACAAGATAAGACAGACTGCAAGTAGAAGGCTGGAAATAGAAATAATGTACACACAAACCCAAAAGAAAGCTGTTACAATAACATTAGGTAAAGTGGATTTTAAGCTAAGAAACACTGGATAAAGAAGGAGATATCATAATATGCTAGGAACTGCATAAAAATTATACATTTTATATATAGACCCTTCCACAGAATCTCAGAGATACATGCAAAACTGACAATTAAAACACAAGTCCTAAGGACAACAGATTTCAAGAGACTCTTCTTACAGAACAGTTTAAAAAATTAGTAAAGATATGGCAAATATAAACAACACATAATAAATACTACAACCTACAATAAAAACAATATACTTTTAGATTTGAACTGTTTATCTAAATTGTGTCAAAAGCAAACCTCAACAAATTATAAATGAGTGAAATCTTAGTCTATTATTTGACCAAAATAAGCCAAAAAGTACTAACAAAATAAGTAAACTCAACATTGAATGACACACTGCTGAGAAAAACATTTTTTTCCTAAAGCTAAACCATATGGTATACAATTCACATGCAAAAAATTTCTTTGTAAGGAGACTTTTTACCCTCTTTGTTATTTTATATAATCTCATGAAAATGGAGACCAACTGAAATATTTTCCAATTACTGCGTTCTTCAAAGAGGTGAGGCCCAGAGGAGGAAAGCAGGGGGGGTGGAGAGTAGGAGACTGGGGGGTGGGGGGGAGGATGGCAGGGTGGGTCTCACATCATTCAGAGTAACAAAGGGAACTTGAAAGATTATTTTTTAAAAAATGAACAACAGGGTTTCTGCCTAAGTAAACTGAAGGTCATTTACTGTATCTTCTTCAATTTTTCTTACTTTTTATAAAATATAGACTGTTTAAACAAATGAACAAGATTCTGGCTCCTTCCATCTTTAAACTTTATCTCTAATAGTTAAGACCAAACAGGCAAAGCAATGTTCTTAAAACAGTTGCTTTTGTATTTTCTGAGAAATAAAAGATACATTGTTACTTCAACAACACATGTAAATAAAATGACCCCTAAAAGGAAACCCTCATCCACAATAGCCTAATTATTTCCTACTTAATATTTTCCCAAAACAGTAAATTCAACCTAGTACTGACTTAGTGAGAAGTTGAAAGCTTGAATAAACACCACCACACATATAAGAAAACAAGCCAGATAGTTGTTTCTAAGAAAGCCAAAAAGCTCAGGTCTAGATTTCACAAACATGTGGCTATTTTCTGCAGGACTATTCATTCAAGTATGCATCTTTTCATTCACCACAATTTTACTGAGACCTGAATGCTGGCTGGAAAGGAGTAGGACAATCTCTGCCTTTCATGACACTGCGTGCTAGAGACTGCCTATATTAAGCAGATGCCCACAAGAATAAAGCCCTGAAGAAAAAGGAAACAGATTAAGGGAAAAGAGAGGTGGGAGGAGGGGAGTGGAGTACAAACAGGCTTGTTTAGACCAGATGGAGAAAAGGTCTGTCAGGTATTAGAATGAAAGAAGGGGAGACCATGGAAGACTAGTGCAAAGAGTGAGCTTGGTGAATGTGAAGTACAGCGAAAAGAGGAATCAAACACCCTAAGTACTTTACTTCATACAGCACTGTGTGCTATTTTTGATACCCATATTTTCAAGAAACCATAAAGTTGTCTTTTATTCCCCCCCAATTTTTCTGATGTCTTACCTGGTCGAATTGTACTATCTCTTCCAAATAGATGAAGGCGTCTTCTACCAAGACAAAAATGTTCAATTATATGGAAGATTTCAACAGGCTTTTCTATATTGCCAATTTCAGGTTCCTCTGTGATAATCAAGTCAATGTCCACGTTAGCATGAATGAAGTCTCCATCTGTGCTGCGCTTAACAGTCCCCTTGATTCCCATGAGGCAGTGCTCCTAAGGGATGGTAAGAGCAGAGCAGGCGACTAGTCTCTCTCATCACCAGTCCTATTTCATTGCATTTTTATTTCTGTAGTCACCAACTCCAAACAATATTCCCTTCTCTGGATCTTTGCGATACTGAGGAAAACCTAAATCCCTGGATGTGGGAAGACGGCCACGGACGCTAGACATGAGGCTATCACATTTAGAACCATCACACTTTAGAACAGTCAGTGATCAAAATCTTGTCTTCTGAACTTGATAGAAACTTGTTTTCATCTGTGATGGAAACAAGGTGCTTGACTTTGGGATCTTAAAATGGTATTATTATTATTATAATCTCATATAATTTGATCTCATATGATCCAAGATAAAAAATATTAGTGTTGTTTTTATGAATGTAGACATCTAGATACACAACAGAAGTGTGAGTGAAAGTGAAATGAAACAATTTTGCTTTCTTTGGTTTTCTGACCTCTTTAATGTGGATGGAGGGGAACATAGATTAAATGAGTCTGATCTTTCACTGGACTCCATGAACCAATAATGGCAAAAGTGGCTTATATTCCCTTCACAAGAATTTTCCATCTCCAGAACCAACCTCACACTCTTTAGTTCCTCCCTAAAGCATGAAAGACTGAGGACTAACTGTTCCAGTGTGAGATTTACTGGACAGCAGAATAGTTTCCCAAGGGTTCTTAGTACAGGTTCTAACATAGGCAACAGAAAAGTAGAAAAATGCCTCTAAGTTAAGCAGTCTTTAAGAGTGTTGCTGTCAACTCTTTTTCTGGATATAGAGAAAGGAAAAATTCCGGGGCAATAAGGGTATTGAGAATCTATATTTGAGTTATAGCAGTTTAAGACATAAAGGAATATATATATTTCCTTTTACGTATGATGGGCATTGCCTAACCTAGTGAATAAAGCATTCTAAAATTACTGTTATGTAAACATACCATTGTCATTTTTACCAGTCCAGGGAAAGAGCATTTCCACCACAACTAATTAAAACAGTATACTGTGATTTGGAAAACCTTGAGAAAAAATAAAACAAAACAGTAAAGGGAATACCTTTGTTCTCTGGAAGACAGCCTTTGGATCTAAAGTCTTAGTCTTTCCAGGATTGTTTTTATTGGTTTTTATCCAACAAATATCTTCACATCTTCTGTAACCCCATTTGCGTAAACACTAGGAAGAATTAAAAAAAGAGATTCTTAGTTAAAAGAAACAATACTTATACTAACCAGCATCAAAAAACTTCCTAGAGGCATTAACAACAAATTCGAGCATGTTTTGGTGATTTTTAGTGCAGAAATAGAAAAGAAAAATAAAGAAATACAAGCTATATATTTCTATATTGCCATGATATTATGCCAGAAATATATTGCCAGAAATATATAGCCATGATAGAGGACAGATATGTGTGTGTGAGATGTTAATATGTGCTTAAATATTAATACATAGGGCCTTCTTGGTGGTAAAAGGGGTTGAGGGCCACACTGTGGGGCTTCTGTGGCCACAGCAGCATCAGTTCAATCCTGATCCAGGGAAGGGACCCAAATGGTGCAGCAGATCTCTCCTGCCTTGCCCGCTGCTACTCCCAACAGTGTGGTTCATCTGCCTTTCTGCTCCCCATTCTGTCTCTGATGAATCCTCTCACCTCCCACATCTCTGGCCTATACCCCAGCTCTTGTGTGAATTAAAAAAAAAAAAAAAAAACCTTTAAAAAATATTAATGCATAATGTTATGTAATACAATACTTTCTTAATATCTTTTACTGACATCAATAGAAATTTGTTATTAAATAAGAAGAAAATGAGAAAAACCCTCTTTAATGTAAAATAGCTCTACAATATAATTTGATTCCTACCACTTTCAACTATTGAGCCAGAGACAAAGTTAAAAATTACTGAAAATACT
Source organism: Galemys pyrenaicus (assembly GCA_019455555.1). NCBI lineage: Eukaryota > Metazoa > Chordata > Mammalia > Eulipotyphla > Talpidae > Galemys > Galemys pyrenaicus. The sequence goes on along the minus strand of JAGFMF010011792.1, from coordinate 2,253,292 downwards.
CCTGTAACTTTTTAAAAAATACATCTTATGTTATTTTTATATAATACTAAACAACTCAAAAAATTCAAATATTTAAGATTGTTACACATATGTTTTTATTAGGAAATTCTTTACTGGACAGCAGAAATGAGCCCCAAACTGAAGATTACTGACACCTACACCTCCATTAATAATGGATAAAAGGCATAGGTGATTTTGCTGACGTTCAGAAATCCAAAAAGTTTTAAATACAGCAAGGTACTTCAAGTAAATTGAGGTGTTTTAACTCCTTTCGCACCTCCATTCATTCAAAAAATGTGTTCCAGAGGTTGTTATTTTTCCAAATTGATTTGGTTTCCATTTGGATCTCAGCAATTAATACAATTCAGAAGAATATTTATTAGTCACTCACAAAGAGAAGTAAATGGCACAAAGCTTGTTTCTGAACTGCAATGCAGAGTTTCAAATCTCTAAATTGCTCTCTTCCTGTAGTTCCAATAAACCATTATTTTAATTTATTCATGCCTAGTGCTAGTTAATTATGATAGATGGCCTTCTGAACTTTCTTTTCTTCTGAATATTTTAGTACTACTCTAGAAATAAAGGGCAAAACCAACATTAACCTTCAAATTTCTTATGCAACATATTGGATTTTTAAAAATGAGTTTAAACACCCACTTTACAAAAAACGCCACCTTACCACTCTTCCAAGGTCCAGTCCCTCCCCGGAACCGCACCAAAGAAAAATAAAAGATCGAGGTGCTGCAATCTCATCAATTTCTAACTTCATGATCTGTAAGAAACCAAAACAATATTGCAAAACAAGTTATTCTCATTCATTCTAAAAGAACAACCACTGAGATTTAGCAGGACTTTCAAGTAGATGTATTTTTTAAATGTACCTATTTTCATTGGGAAATACTAGAAAATATATGAAGATACCGTAATATTTGTTAATATTTCAGTCATAAAATATGCTATAAATCTATATTTATGATCCTGAAAAAATAGAGATGATATCCAAAACCTTACTTTGTGGTCAAATAAATATATGTTCATTTGAAAAATAAATAACTCATGTCAACATGCAGAAGTTTCATACATCATCCCAAGTCCAGCATTTTTCATTAGCAGTGATGCCGGTCTCTCTGTAATATTCTTCTAATGGGGGTTCCAGAAGAATCACATCAAATTTGGGTGTTAGTTCTCTGATGTCAAAGGCTTCTATATCAGCTTGTAAGTACCTATTTGATTAAAGCATAAAAAGATGGTAGGATATTTTAAAATACTTTATAGTGTTGAAAGAAATTTCTAGAATCTCACTAAATGCTATGTACAAAGTAATCTTGAGCTGATTACTGAATACCTTCTTATGGATGGGTATCATTCTTCAGTATAGACAGTAAAGCATCTACCAATGCTCTTCCCTAGGACATGGATATAATTGCAACGTAAATCATTGGCCTCCAAGTACATTCAAAATATAAACTTCTCACTTTCATATTAAAAATCCATACTCACATGTGAGTCTGTGAGCCCCCTCCTGTTATCATCTAGTTTTCTAAGAAATACCACGATACTATTTTCCTCAATTGTTTAATTTCAAAAAGCTATTTATACGTTTTAAATGTCTTTCCTCTTGAAAATAGTTTCTAAAGATGGAAATAATTTTCATTTATTAGTTTGTTCATCAGTAGAATCATTTCTATTAGTATTTCTTTGCAGCTATGTAATATAAATTACCATTAGCCTTTACTATAAGGTTATGTCCACATAGCATGAATGTACTTTAGATGTAAGGGCATTTCTGAATAGGATAAATATTAGTGTCGGCTAATATTTTTCCCCACATACACAGACTTCTTTGTGGTTCTTCTAATCATCACAGGACACATTTTAGCAAATTGTCAAAATGCCCATAATGTTCAAAGTAAGATAAATATGAAATAAATATCCTCTAATATCAAAGAATTATTGATATTAGAAAATATTCCATTTAGCAAACTTTAAAATGAATTATCTGTCTATTCTGAAATGTTCAGAAAGGCATCTCTGGCTGCTGAGTCAAAGTTAATTTATTTTCTTTTTCTTCATTTAAGTTTTTGTTTTGGTCACTTTAAAATATAGACAGCTTTTCATTAGATCTCTTTTAATGAAGATGAAGATTGTATCTTTTATAATGATAGAAAAAAAGTTTCCATCATCAATTTATCTAAGTTTTCTAAGGAAAAAGTATGTAATGAAACTTGAATCAAACTATCTAGAAAAGTGAAAAAAATGAAATGAGAACCTAGTATACTTATTACTAGAGCTTCAGGTTAATTTATTTTACTATAAAGAAAAAAACAGTGTGTTACCCTTTATAGTTCCAGATACTTTTTCTAACAGAAGGATTACAGGCTAAAAAGAGCATTTTGTTGGGAACAAAAGTCATTGCAAAAAGTCACTTACATAGGAGGGGTGTTAGATTTAGCTATCAATTCATCCTTTAGCCTGATGAGTTCCCTCAGTTTAGGGTATTCTTCAAATCTGTCAGCCAAACCTGAGGGAGGAAAATAGTAAATTCCAAATTAAGTACAACTGAAGTTATTGTCAGTGAACTCAAAAGTTATGAGCCCACACACGCTACTTTATTATCATACCTTTTTTAAAAGGTAATCTTGAGAATTTTTAAACATTTCACACATACACACTTCGCATTTCATGACCCTAACCACGTATGCTAGAAAAAATCCAGCTGTTCTGAAGTTCAGTTCAAGTCAATGCATTACAAATTTTTCATTTATTCTGGTAAATAAATAACTATAGTAGCATCAAATTTAACCTTTCTAGTCTCAGGAAAAGTAAAAACTGAGTTCCCTTTTAGTTAAAAATAACATAATTTCTCTTAAAGAATCTAGTAATAATACTTAAATTTTTACTTAGTTTCTTAGATAATTATCAAAGTGGAAAAAATAAGTATTTCCTTTCTTTTTTATGATTAGGTAAAGAGTCAATACATGCTACAACATCAAGGATTGTTTTAAACATGCTAATAAGAGAAAGACGCTAGTCAGAAAATACCACACATTATGATTCCATTTATATAAATGTCTATAACAAGGAAATCAATAAACAGGAAGTCAACTAGTACTCAAGGCTGGAACAGATGGGTGGTTGATGGCACATGTCAAATCTGTGTGCAGCAGTTACACACTGTTACCCATTGCAGATACCCAAATGAAGTTATCTGATGACAGGGAGGGGTGGTAACTGATTACTAATAGATGCACAGTTCAGTTAGAGCAGGTGAAAATGTTTCAAAATCAGATTGTGGTCACAGGTGTTTGTAGATACAATGAAAAGTTGGAATTAGCCTTTCAATGGATGAACTAGAAGGTACATAAATTATCTTAATAAGACCTTTTAAAAGGTTAACAGGCATATCAGTAGACTGGACACCATTACAGAAAGAATCTCTGAGCTTGAGGATATCTCAACAGTAATCGTCAAGCTGAGAAGCAAAGAGAACAAAAACTGAAGAGTCAGAATATCCAAGAACAGCAGAACATCCAACTACAGTGTAACATACACATAAAGAGAATACCAGAAGGTTAAAAGAAAGGGTAAGAGAGAGATGAAATATTTGGAACAATGAGGACTAAGAATTTCCCCAAATTTACATCAAACACCAAAGCACAAGAAGCTCAGAGAACATCAGCAGGAAAATGCCGCAGAAACTATACCTATGCAAATCATTTTCAAACTACAAAAAATCTATACCAAAAAAAAAAAAAATCTATAAAGAAACCAGAAGAAGAACCACTACCTGTGAGAATTAAGATACTCATTTCTTTTCAGAAATAGGCACATAAGAATAAAGTAGAATGTTTAAAGTGCTGAAGGAAAAAAATGACTCAGAATTCTCTACTCTGAAATTATCTTCCAAAATTTAAAAAAAAAATACTTTTTTACACACACAGAACATAAGGAGATTTTTCATCAGTAGAACTGCCTTGTAAGAAGTTAATTCTTCAAAGAAAGGAAAATTAATTTTTTAAGATCTATTTATTTATGTATATAAGAGCTGGGATACAGGCCAGAGTCACGAGAGGTGAGACGATTCACAGAGACATAATAAGGAGCAGAACAGGCAGAAGGACTGAAGTACACTGCTGAGGGGAGCAGCAAGCGAGGCAGGGGAGGTCTACTGCGCCATGTAGGTTCCCTCCCTGGCCAGGGATCGGACTCGCACTGCTGCACCATGGATGCTTCACAGTGCGGGGCTCAACCAGAAGTGCCACCAGGGAGGCCCGAAGAGGAAATTTAGTGGAAACGTTCATCTATTTTTTGTTCTTTTATTTTCATGGTATCACCATTTTTAAAAAAATTATTTATTTATACATACAAGAGCTGGGGTACAGGCCAGAGTCACAGGAGGTGAGAGGAGTCACCAGAGACAGAGCGGGAAGCAGAACAGGCAGAAGGACTGAAACACACTGCTGAGGGGAGCAGCAGGCAAGGCAGGAAAGGTCTGCTGTGCCATGTGGGTCCCCTCCCTGTCCGGGGATGGAACTCGCTCTGCTGTGCCAGGGATGTTTCACAGTGTGGCACTCAACCTGCTGTGCCACCAGGGAGACCCACGCTTGATCTATTTCTATATTATCTGATAAATTAGTGAGTCTAGAACCAAACTGGAGAAAGAAGAAAAGGAAGAAAGGAAGAAGGGAGAGGGAAAAGGAAGGTACTGAGAACAGAACGGGGAACCCAAACCAGGGAAAAAATTTTGGTAAGAAACTTAATCCACAAAATGAATAACTTAAATGCATATAACAGAGTTAACAGTATCACATTCCCAACAAATCTGACATACCTACATCCCTGATGAAATTTTGAGGTCTGTGTCCAGTATCTACAAAATGTTGGCAGTAATCATTATGGGGATTTAAACTCTGTGTTCCCTAAAGAAAAAGACAAAATTAAATTAATACTGTGTACTTTAATGGCAGATACATTAACTCTTTTTTTTTGTTGTTACAGGGTTGTATAAAACATAAACTGATTGATGGATTTAAAAATTACTAATATTTGAAAACACCATAACTAAAATGATAGTATTATTCTTCCGTAGCTATAGACATTAATAAAACATGATCTCAAAGTCAGTTATCAAAAGAATAGCTCATAAATAATTTCATTTTAAAATAATATTCTTTATTTCATAATAATTATCACTCAATAACTGATAAAATCTTGGAAACAAACATACTTAAAATCTTTTCAGATACAGAGCTAAAATGTAAAGTCCCAAGATTTGAAAATCATTTACCTTAAGAAAAGTACTAGAATCTTTGTAAATTTCTTCTTCATATGGCAAATTCTCTTCTTCCTGTTGCATTTCAAGTTCATCCTTGAAAAATGAAGATGAAGTAAATAAATTATGTATATGAGGAATATTTCACATTATCTTGAGTATTTGGACAAACTATATTTTATTTCCCAGTGAAGGACACAATTTTCAAATTAGCATTAAAGTCAAACCTTGAACTCTTTGCTTTCCCTTCATTTGATCTTACCAGTTGGTTAGCTTTACAATAAAATAAAAATTTCCTTTTCATTCTCATCATTCCTTTTCATCTCATCCTTACTTCATTCTCATAAGTAAGTCTATTTTGCTGACCAAATAGCCTAGCATTTTTAATCGCAAATGTTTCTATAAATAACTGAATTAACTTTGAATCAAAAGATAAGATCACTACGTGGCAATTTTATTTGTGATAGATTGAATCATATGGAACTATGCTTTTATCATCATATGAAACTATTGCTTTTATAGGTCAAAAATATATCCAAAATTGGATATGGTCTGAAATAATCACAAATACTTATTTTATATCTTAGCACACATCAAAATGCAAGATAGTATTCATGAGATTAAATTACTAGGTCATTGGACTTCCTAGAGATTTACGAAATGATGCATTCTCTATTAAGCAGAGTTGCACAACCAGTACCATGAAGGAATGGAGATATTAAGGTTTTTGTCTATAACACATTCTTTTCAACTAAGTATTGCAATGACCAGTTTAGAAATTGTTTTCTTGGGCCTCTTTCAAAAATGATTCTACATTGCTGTCTAGCACCTGAGTTTTCAAGATAACTTAATTGTACACACTGTACTGTTAACATGGAATAACACAAATAAAAAAGACAATGTTCTAACCGCTCAAAATCTGATCCAATTACCCAAAATTTCTGATGTACTAACTTCCTTCCCCTTACTGAAGACTATTACTGCCTGTGCTTACTAGCCATTAGCCACATTACCTAATTTATTCCACAAAATTCTTGAATAAAATGAGGAAATTGATATTTATTTGATTATACATTTACTGACAATTAGTTTAAACACTTCTAAGTTCAGCTTTCCATCAAATTCTTTGTCTTGACCATAAAACTGCCCCATTTTTTACTTGCCTTATATTCTTCCATTTTGTCTTCATCTGTCTCTCCTTCATCTTGATACTTCCGTTTTGCATTTGGAGCAGAGGTGTCATAAGAAGCCCTGGAAATAAAAACTATAGAATCATGCACAAATGTATACAAGATGTACAAATGCATCTACCAATAATATCAAATAACTGGTTCTATAAAAAGAAATTTTCTTGATTTAACAGTTTCTATTCATCCAGCTCATAAACAATCTAAAAAAAAAAAAATCACATGATGTAATTAATGATTCTACATTTGATTTCTATGAGAAAGCAACCAAATGAGAAAATAAGCTGTTACAGGGAGGCAAAATGATACTTCTAGATTATCATTCTAATATGTCCTGAACAATGGTGATGTTCATATTAAAGCACTAAAAAAATCTGAAATGACTTATGAACTATTAAATGAGGAGCAGTTTTAGGGTATTTTCAAAGAACTTTTAAAATGTATTTGCAAATCTTCCTCTAACATTCTGTTTTCTAATTATTCATCCATGAGAAATAACTGCAGTTAGAAGAAAAACTTCTAACTTACGAACAATGAAAACCAGTGTTTCTGAAATTCTTATTTTGATGTTTTTTGTAACAATGCACTTCATACATAAGATTATTTGTTTATTAACACAAAGTTCCTTTCACAGTATTGACATGTCATTAAAAGAAAAAAAAAATCAACTGACCTGCAAGTTTCTCTTGTTTCAGCAATTTCTCTCTGCTCATCTTTGCTATTTAACACAGCACCAATGCTGTCAGCATTTTCAGCTCCCAACTGAGAAAAGACAAAAACAAGAAATTAGATCACAAAGTACTGAAGAGCCTTTCCAGCCCTTTGTAGAACCATTTAATATGTCAAGTACTAAAAGAAAATCTGTAAGTACCTTAGTGAACAGATGGATTAATCAGCTTCCAGGACACAATGGTAATACCAAGAATAAAACCAAGCTAATTAAGAAATATTTTGACAGCTGAAAAACGTTTTATACTTTGAGTTATATTTAAAGTTAAGACACTTTAGCTAATTTCCAACTTTTAAAGTAAATAATAAAACACAATTCAGAAGTATTAGCAATAAAAAATAAGAGCTAACCTGTATTGTTTACAGTGTGGTACATACTATGCTAAGCACTTTGCACCCATGAGGTCACACATACCTTACTGATCCATTGCTGTCATAAAAATATGGAGGTTTTGTTGAGCCAAGTCTATATAATGACTACAGGCAAGGCACAACACTGAACATTTTACAAATACCTTAAAAATGGCAATGCAAATTTTGGTGGGCAGTTGGGGAAATTTTGCAAAATAGAACAGATGTAAATGCATCACCAGTTGAGATGGGTTGGCTAACAAGAGTGTGATCAGTTAGCTCATGGAAAACTCTCAAAGAAAGATCAAGAAATGCAGAATGCAATTTACAGGCCAAAAGCAGCCAGTTAGTACTGTTAAGCACAAGAAGGACATGAAGAAATGTGCATTAAGTAATTCATTTAGCTCAGTTTAAAGGGGAGAAGGCACATGAACATGTCAGAGCTGCCAAGTCTCCAGGATGGATCTTAATCATCCCTGTCCTATTAGTCTTCCACTCACAACTCCCCTAAGGTTCTCCAGTGATGTCTCTTCCAATATATCAACTGCTCTTGACCATAAAATTGCCCTGACTTCTGTTCTCTTTAGTCAAACACAGTCACTTGGCACAGCTGGGATGCTTTCTAACCTTCTTCCCATCATTGACTCCTCCCTGTTCATATTTCATATGCCTACAAGTTATTTCCTCGAAGAGAGCTCTTCTACAAACACTGTATATAGAAAAAGGAGTCTCTTCCCATTATTTTCCTTTTAAGGTCATTTTCATATTAAAACCAAATCACTTAATACAACTTTCAGTCATTTTACTATTGTGCATTCTCAATTTACATTATTTCCTAGTCCCTATCACAACTTTCACTTACTTTGCTTGTATACTTAGCTCACTTTTGCTTACTTCTCCCCATTGAAGTATGTCACCTCAAGAAGAACTCTATCCTGTTGATAGCTATGTTCCCGAACTAGAATAACGTGTCTCATAGCAGATGCTCAACAAAAATGTGAATGAACCAATGAATTTCCTCCTGGGGCCTAAACTGGCAATGTGTTACAAGAAAAGTGCTTTAAATTAAGATTTCGCTACATATGTAATTGTCTTCTCAAGTTCTAACATTCTCAAAAAACTGTGAAACCACTGCATTAGGTCAACATTACATTTTCCATTATGGTAGCACTAGATACACTATTTCAACAGTTATGATAATTTGGTATCATCTGAAAGCAAACACGAGCTAAATAAAAAGCAGTCGTAAATTGCGCGTTGTGGCAACTATGGTGTAATTTTAGCAGTGAACGGACCCGTGGCAAAGTTATTTAACCTCTGAAGCCTGTTCTTTATTCAATACGTGAAGATATTACTACTTATTTTAGAAGTGACTGTGACGACGAGAAAACGGTCCACAGGGCTGTGGACTGTACAACACAAGAAACGGAACCCAACATTTACATTCATCACTTCCGATGGTGTGTTTGGTATGATCCCAAGACACTGTAGCTCCTTCACAATGAAGCCATGACCCCAAGAATCAGATGCTAACTACGAGGAGAGGCGAGACACAGAGGACCATTTCAACAGTGAAGGAAATTTAGGAATTCAAAAGGTACTTTTCCTGGCGTGAACAGCGGCGGTTGCCTTTACAAAGACCAAAGCTTTGGACCCCATCATCGAGCCTGGCGTCCGGCACTGGGTGGGCAGTCCGTAAAAGGCTGCTTTAGATCAATCCTGGCATTTGGTTTCCACCACAATGACCCCGACACAAAGTGGAAAATATTGGGGGCACCATGGGTGCTGAGTACAAGAAAGGTGAGTGAGCCCAGAGACCGCGATGGCGCGGGCACCGCGGCGGGTAGGGAGGGGACAGAGAAGGGCAGGGAGTAGAGGCCAGCCGCGCACGCGCACTCGTCATCCCTCCCTGGGCCGCGGACCTGCTGCGCGAGGAGCTGTCGCCGTAGCTTCTGCCGCTCCCGGATCTCCTGCAAGCGGCTGTCCATGACCCCAGTCCTGTTTTCCACTACCCCCGAAAACTTGGCAGTTCACGGAGAAATCCCGCCCAGTTTTCACCCGAGTCGGCGGAACACAAGATTCGTAAGGAGATTCAGGCGGCGGGAATCACTTGTGCAATCCCTCAGTGGTTACTTCCGGCGCAGCCGGAATTGGCTCGTGAGCCCGGAAGTCCCGCCTCCTGTGGACGTTTGCGATTTGGCGCCGCCTGGTAGGGAGCACTATAAGGAAGGCTGCGCCCCGGGCGGAGGCACCGGAGCGCTGGGCCACCCGACAGCCTGGACAGCCCGGGCAGCCTGTCAACAAGCCTCTCGCGTGTACTGTATTCGAAGTATGGGACCTTTTTGTATTGCGTGCTTTTTCCATGAGTTCCCCACTTGCCGGACTTAACGTTTAAAGAGTCGCCAGGCAGCAGTTTATCACTGAAAGCGAAATTCGAGCCAGGGCTGGGTTTGGACCCTGGTCTTTTATTTCCTAACGGAGAGACTAGTAAACGCTCTCCATGAGCCTCAGCCTTCTCTGCCTCGCAGAGTTGTGAAGGAATATACACCCGGGCACACGTACACAGCCCTGATGGTCTCTACACCCCGCTAGCCCTTGAGAAGTTTCCTGTTTAACCGTAATGCCTGTTAGGCATTCTCTCCTCTGCGGGGAGGGGACCCCTTTTTGTGCCTGTACATTTGTCTTTGCCAGAAACGACCCCGGGATATGGAAATAAAAAGCCCACTGAAATTACTTGGGCATGAGGAGTTGGGATGGTGGTAATTCTCTTTATAGAAAAGGAGTGAAGACCAAAGATTTAATCAAATTATCATCATTATTATTCACATTTATCATCTTATCATCTTGTTCCAAACGCATTGTGTCTGCGTTCTATACGTTCCAAACGCATAGAAGTAGACTGAGACATCAGGTTGCCTCAAATTTAATTGGAAATTGTGGCAAGTACTGAGCAAGTTTGTAACAAGTCTATGCTCTGGGGGTGGTTGTAATTTTTAAAACCAGTATTAAATCTTTCAGATACAAACCAGGTAAGAGGACATGTTACATGTTAAAAATAACAACATAGAGTTTTCCAGCATAAGCTAAAGTAATATGAAGAAAGGACATAAAGGCAGCCACAAGTTGTATTCACAATAAAACTGAAAGAAGTAAGCAAGTAAAAGGCAAATCAAAAGATAAAACAAGGACAAATTTTCTTTTTAAAAATTTATTTATAGGGACCTCCCTGGTGGCGAAGTGGGTTGAGCACCACACTGTGGGGCTTCCGCAGCCACAGCAGCAAGTTCGATCCCCCAGCCAAGGAGGGGACCCACATGGTGCAGCAGACCTCTCCTGTCTCGCCCACTGCTCCCCTCAGCAGTGTATAAATATATATATAAATATAATATATATGTATATATATATAAGGGAGGTGGAAATAAAGAAGGGAAACTTTATGGGCTTTGACAGTTGTTGTATAAATGCCATTCGTGTTAATTATACTTCATCTCTAAGGTCAAAATAATTGAAGTAAATGCAACACATGAAGGGGAAAACTTTTCCAAGTACACTAATCTCAGAATTTCATTGTATAAAGCACTATAATCTTTTTTTAATGTGTATTGCATTTTAAAGCATTTGAAGTAAGATACTTTAAAATACTTTTAAATCTTTAGAAGGAAATAGAAAAACAGTACTATTTTCTGTAAAGTTTTTTTATCATTTCTGTGGAATTCCTGAAACATTCCATATACATTGACCCTATTTTTAAAACACTAAAAATGCAACTATTTTAAATATGGATGAAATGAAGGACTTAGTAATACAAAATATCCTTTTGAAATGAAAATAATGTATTCTTCTTGTAATTTCACAGGTCACTGTATCTCTGAATATTAGACAAAATGTCGAGTTAAAAACTTGTCTAGGTAAGTGAAACACCTGTATATATAAAATTTTATAGGGAGTCTAAGAAAATTAACCTACTAACATAAGAAATGGAATTGCTTCTGATGCAAATTCTTCTGTGATTTTTAAAAGAAGATGAACTTTCGCAGTTTATCTCATTTGAACTAACAATTTTAATGTTTTAAAACTTTTTTAGTTTGTTTACACAACTTAATTCTTATTTTGAAGTTGTTTCATATTATAAATGAGTGCATCCAAAAGAAATTACTAGCCTTGCTCTCCATTTTCCATTCCCAGGTTTTTCCTCTGGGCATTTATATGGGATTACTTAGGAATGTGCAAATTTAGTGTTCTCTGGTCTGTTGTTGGTAATTTAGAATTCCCTCTGATTTAAATGATCCAAAATTGGTAAAACAGGAAAAGACAGTAGATTCTATGATGATTTTAATATAGAATCTATATTAGAGGAGACTTTGGTGGTATGGTATTACTAGGTACTGCTTATTCTGTTTAATGCTCTGTTTGGAATTTCAAACATTTATCTCATGTTATAGCCTAAAAACAGATCTGATCTCATACTTATAAAGTGCTAATGAACTTTAAAATGTACCATTTTAAAGAATTATCATTATAAAAAAAGCTACATTCTAGGTTTATGGATAAAAACATATTAAAAAATATTTTTGTTACTTTATATCAAACTACTGTAAAAGTTTGATTTTTTATTTTCTTTAAAACAAATTATTATAGCCAATGCAAATTTTGTAATTTTTATATTTAGAGTTAAGTTTCTAATCCAAATAATTAAATTTCAAATGAAAATAAAAAGACAGTACTTGTATATGCTCAAAATAAAAATATTAAAACCAAGTTATAGCTAGCATACAAAATCTGTTTCCTATTATAAATGAGTGCATCCAAAAGAAATCACTAGAGTTGCTCTCCATTCTCTATTCCCAGGTTTTTCCTCTGGGCATTTATGTCCAATTACTTAGGAAGGTGCAAATTTAGTGTTCTCTGGTTTGTTGTTGGTAATTTAAAATTCTCTCTGATTTAAATGATCTTAGTTGTTTTTCTTCCTGTCCATTTGTGGGCCTCGGGTACAATAAATCAAAGCAAAATTGATCCTCGTGAGATTTAACAGAGAAAAATATCTTTGGTCAGTGGACAAAGAAACTTTAAAAAACTTTGCCAAAAGAAAAAAAGTGACTTTTTTATATCCAGGGTAGGACCTGGATTCTAATTAACATGTCCAACTTGAATAATTTTGCTGTCCTCCCAAAGAAGATTGAGCCTTGCCTACTGTAAGACTTAACTCATGTGGAAATATGCACTTTCACATCTGTAGTGTAGTAAAGAAACTAGGTAAGGAAAACTAGAAATGCTATTATGAAGAAGCAACTGTATCTAAGTCTGGATTGGTAGTCATTGACAACAGATATTCATGGTATGGAGAAAATACAAAACTTTGTATGTGTATGTACATATACACATCATGGAGCCGATATGCTAATAGTATAATTGGGAAGAAAATGTGTTTAGAATACGGAAAAAAGAGAGTTTGTAATGTACATTTGTAAAACAAATTATTTCTTTGTGTCTACTACTTTTTCTGTGAAGCCTGTCCCTGGATGAGAACGTCTTCATGCTTGCTTTTACCAGCCATTCTTAGATATTAGAAACTTTAATATTTGGTTATTTTAAGCTTTAGCCTTATTTGAACAATCAAAATATGAAATGAAAATTTAATTCTTACTGTCAAATCAAGGCTTAACGTATCGCATTCTCCAGGCCAACATCATGTATGAAGCTTGTAATCCTAAAAATAAAACAAACAAATAAACAAAAAATAGGAGGCAGGCTGCTGCTTCTCTCTCTCTTTCTCCATGGGGCTGCTTCAACCCCAACTTGGTCAGGCCTATTGGTCCTTCCAGGCTTTGAGTGTAGGAGGTAGTGGGGTGGATGATATTTAATGGAAGCAGAAAGGAGCTCTTACTGTACTGGTACTGCCTTTGTCATGTAGATTGCAACTTTAAGCACTTAGATGTTTAAAATTGACTCTTCCCCATGAGCATTTTCATGGTTTCTTCAAAGACCTGCTCCACTCTCCTTATGAGTCCTATGACAAAAGCTGATGCATCTTTCTTCTCGCTGGTCCTTGTTTTTGTTTATTTGCTTGATATCTTTCTGCAAATGACTTTTCACTCCTCTTGGCCATCCTTTAGGGTACAATCTAAGACAACCCCATGCTGGCTTACTTGAGTAACCCACATTTGGTTTATTGGCATTGTATGCCCACAGGATGGAAGAGCTTTATTTCACTGTTGAAATTCAGGAAAACCAGAAATGTTATAAAGCGACCATTTAACAACACCGCACTACTTCTCTTGTCTCTGCCTTATGAGCAAAAATCCAGCGTTCTGTAGCTTTACGGAGTTTCCAAATGGGAATTAAGCATTCCCATGCTCCCCGGTCCTTAAGATCTAATAAGGTCTTCTTAAAACCTCCTGTCCTGTTTTAGGGTGAAGAAGGTTGACCCTCTGTCTCTCATCCTTAAGAGGGTGGGGGATGCTTTCACATCATAGCAATAGTGATCTCTGAAAATTCCCTCCCATCCCTCATTCTCAATTATATGAGACTTTATCAAAGTGGATAAAGTAGTTAGAGCCTGACTCTCAGTTTCCTTCTACTCCTTGTACAAGTCCTATAGGATAGCCATGATTCTTATTTTGGATGTTATATCTATTGAGATCCTAGTCAAAACTTCCCATATGTCCTATTACACAGTTAAGTGGAAGATCTGTTCTTTTCTCTCTCTCGATATATATATGTGTGTGTAAATATATAAAATATGTGTAACATAAAACCCCCAGTCAAATACAAATGGTTAATTTTTTAATTAATCTTTTTATTTTAAGATAATTATAGATGTCATGCAATTGTAATAAATCACAGAGAGCGATACCATATACCCTCTACTCGTTTCCCCCAATTCTAATATCTTCAAAACCTTTAATACTATATTACAGCCAAGAGATTTGTAATGATAGAATATTTCCATCACCAAAGGGTCCTTCATCTACCCCTTTTATAGACCCACTCACTATCATCCCACTCTCAACTCTTCCCTGATCCTCTGACACCACTAATGTTTTCTCCTTTTCTATTATTTTATCATTTCAAGAATGTTATGTAAGTGAACTAATACTATATGTGACCTTGGGATTATCTTCTTATACTCAGTGTGATTCTCTGGAGGTTTACCTAGATTGTTGCATGTATTATTAATTCATTCCATTTTTATTGTTGACTATTATTCCACAATATGGATGTTATTTAATTTGTTTAACCATTCATCTGATAAAGGAAAGGATCTACATTTTGTTTCCAATTTTTGCTATTATAAATATATCTATGATAAACCTTCATGTATTGGCTTTGTGTCAAAATTAGTCTTCATTTCCTTGGCATAAATGCCTGGAGTACAAGTCTTGTGTGTATGATAGTTAATATTTAGCTTTTAAGGTGCATAATATAATTTTATATTCCTACCAGTGATATATGAGTTATGCAATTTATGCATATCCTTGATAGCATTTCATAGTTTTCATGATTTTTTAATTTTACATATTCTGATATATACATAGTATGACTTTCATAGCATTCCCATAAGTTATAGAACATTGCAGATACTCTCCTTATTTTGAAAAAAACTTTCTGATATTACTAAAGCCATCTCATTATGGTTTTAATTTGCATTTCTCTGGAAAATAATGATGTAAAACATCTTTCACGTGTTTGTCATCTTTGTGTAAGGAAATCTAAGTTTTATTTTTAGGGATTGCACTTTATTTGTGGAAATAAATGCATGCTCTTTTCCCTCCCCTCTCATGTCCAAATCATTGACAGGTCTATAAACACAATTGTCAAATGTATCTATAACCGAAATGTATCTATCTATAGCACCTCTTTTTCTACAGCTGTTTCACATTTTCAAACCACCATCTTCACAAGTCAGTTGGCTTCTTTTCCTTACTTCTTCACCTCCTGTTCAGTTACTTGTAGCCCTTTTTGAAAAGCCTACATTTCTCTTGTCACATTATTACTCCGTTTTATATTTTTTGAGCATCTTCCTAGATGAAGTTATTTATTGACTTCATCTGCCCTCCTCAGAGGTAATCTGTCAGAGGTAATTCTGCCATGTTTATTTATGCATACAAGAGCTGGGGTACAGGCCAGAGGCTTGGGAGGTGAGAGGATTCACCAGAGATAAGTGGGGAGCAGAATAGGCAGACTGACTGAAATACACTGCTGAGGGGAGCAGCAGGTGAGGAAGGAGAGGTCTACTGCACCAGGTGGATCCCCTCCCTGGCCCGGATGGAACTCACACGCTGCTGTGCCGTGGATGATTCACAGTGCTGCGCTCAACCCCCTGTGCCACCAGGGAGGCCCCTGTTCACCACATCTTAAAACACCAAGCATACAGGACCACTCAGTGTTGATTAAATGCTGACTGTTCTCATTTCTTTTTCAAAAAGCACATTTCCAGTGAATCTACCACTGTCAATGACTGGCAGATTCAGTCTGTCCTCAAAAGGGACTGGTTCTGGTTTCTGATATATGCAAACTATTAAATCAAATCCTTTATGTTGCCTGAAGTATACAAACGTAACCGAAAATAAATTGTATCTCAAACATTTTGATTTTAACAAAAGAAGATACCATTAATGTGTTATCATAAACTCCAGAAAATGTGAAATTCTTTCATTTTAATGTTTGAAACAAAACATCTAACAATTGGAGCTTCTGAAGGAACCATTTTAGAAGTCTTGTACCTCTCCTCAAACTTGACCTTGGCTTCTGCCTAGCCTTGGTCTGAGCACAGATCTCTGAAGACGTCCGTGTTGAAGATATTTTTGACCGAGGGCATATAGCTATCGAGTACCTGTGAACACAACAATTGTGGTTATATACTTTATGCAAAGACTAGATCTTTGGTTTTTGGCAATTTTCTTCTTGCCTGTGGCAGTTGTCACTGCAGGTTTAGGGGTGGCTGTAGGAGAGGTCTGAGGTGCTGCCATCAGTGATTTTCCTAGTAACTGCTTCGCATCCGGAGTACCACCGGCATAATGACTAACCGGCACCAGCACCAGCACCAGCGCCCAAGTTTCATGAACGGACCCATTTCAAAAGCAACTACCTGGGCCTACTGCCAGTGTGGAAATTCTTACCCTTGAGCTTCACCAGTAATTCTTTGGCTTACCCTAGGCAAGTCTGAGCTTGGTTTGTGATTTATTAAAAGGATATAATGTAAGCTTACCTCATGAAGAGGCTATGTAAAGTAGTCTATTTATTGCAAGTATTGTATGAATTTTGTGTCTATATTGGTGTGTAACAGCATACTTGTTATCCTTCATTTCAGGAAACATGTCAGATTCTTGGAGACACAGAGAGATCATATAGCAAGTGTCTGATTAATTTTGGGGATTATGTTGCTTTTAAATTTAAAGGTAAATTTGGAAATTAGGCAGGCTGAAAAAAATTCTGTCATTTTTGATTTTGTTTTTAAAATAAGGCTCTTTGACATCTTAGGATAGCCTCAAAACTAGTAGAAAATCAATGAAATATATCTTATAAACATGTCTTTTATGTGTTTGTATTATATAAGTCGAGCATTTCAGACACAGTCTTTATGTCTGACTGAAAAAAAGTCTGATCTTACTAGTATTCATTTACATGAGAACTTGTGAAACTCAACCAAATAATAGCACTGGAAAAGAATTGTTATTTGAGATGTAGCTCTGACACTGAAAGGCC
The DNA here is from genome assembly GCA_019455555.1 of Galemys pyrenaicus. Classification (NCBI taxonomy): domain Eukaryota; kingdom Metazoa; phylum Chordata; class Mammalia; order Eulipotyphla; family Talpidae; genus Galemys; species Galemys pyrenaicus. The sequence continues at coordinate 2,236,048 of JAGFMF010011792.1, read as the reverse complement.
TATACTGTCCATTTTTCTCAAGGAAATTGGCACTTGAAATACATAGTTTAATAAGATGCATTATGTAGAGGTTTTAAAGGAATTTAAATGTGCCCAAAGTACCTTTTACTTGCCTTGTAATAAGATTCAGCAAAATGAAGTTTAATTTACTAAAGTTAAAATACAAAACAAAAGTTAAAAATATAATTTTTATTTCCAAATATAAAATATGCCTTTAAAATTCTGGAGTCATGAAAATAAATTAGCTATATGACTTGGATCAAATCATCTAACCATTTTCTGCCACAAGTCCCGCAACTACAGTTCAAAGGGAATGCAGTAATTCCAAAGTTCTCAAGTATTTTGTTTAAGGGCCACTTTACCCTCTCAGTATCTCAGGATTCAGAGTTCAATTTGTGTTTATCATTGTTTAAAGTATTAGAAATTAAAGTGGAAAATTTTTAGGTTAATTCATTTAAAAATAACTATCCCATCATGTTAGCCTATGATAGCAAATGTATTTTATGAAAAAATAGCTTTATTTTTCAAAATAAAAACCTTTTTTGAGAACAGCATTGTTTCAGTTATTTTTTTTTCAAGCCTCTTTAAATTTTTCCTAAAAGATGGCTGAATTTTCTCTCTCTTTTTTTTTGGGGGGGGGGTAGGGGAGGGGCATTCATTTTACTATAATATGTTGTTTGGTTGACATATATGAAAATATCTTGTTTCATGAAGATATTTCACTCTAAAGGTAGATGGTGAATGCACAAGAGCTACATGTTCTAGTACTCATTCCAGGAATTGTACTACCCCCCAAAATTGGTGTCTTTATCTTTATCTCTCTCCCTATCTCCTTCTCAGTTACTCTCAGTCTTAGATAATCCTCTGCCTGTTTTTCTCTCATTTTCTGTAGCCTATTCATTAATAACCATTAAATAAATTTGATCTATGCACCAAAGATTTAAATATTTCTGTGTCTCAGAATCATCTGCATGTATTTACAAAAATTTTATTCTAAGTTTGTATCTTCTTCTTTAAGATATAAAATGCTTTGTGTGTCTAGAAAGCAAGTGGGGAGGGGTGAGAGGAAGGAGTGATGATGTCAGGGCATGGCAGTCTATAAGCCTCAGGAGTGGAGGCTTGGTTAGAGGGAGAGGTGATCCTTTCTCTCTCCCTCATTGTTCTGGCCAGTCATTCCCCAGTACTAACCTATTTTATATATGAAAATGTGGGACATAGTAGAACTAGCAATACAAATGAAAAGGGAAAAGAGGAGTCATTTAGGATATGGTTCAGTATAGGAGGAAACGTTAATTTAGTTTCTTACTTCACTCTTAATATAAAAATAAAGTCTATGTGAATCAAAATATGAATATAAAAGGCAATACTATAAAGTTAATAAAACTTATGAGGGATTCTTTATGAACTTGGGATGGGAAGGAAGGCTTAAATGAGACTAAAAAGATACAAGGCTAATTGGAAGGAAATGGATGTATATTAAACATTTCTATACAGACGCAATAGACAAACTTAACAGACTGGAGGCAGATTAAAAGATGATTTCAGAGTGTAAAACTGAAAAGTGATCAACATATAGACTATACAAGAAACTGCTTAAACATAAATAAACTTGGGACAAGGAATTAAGAGACAATTCACAGGAGGGGTATCCTAAATAGTTAATATATGTATGGAGAGATGCTCAACTTCACATGAAATCAGAGAAATTCAAAGTAAATCAACATAGAATTGGTAAAAATGTGAAAGCCTGTTAATACCAAGTGTTAAATATTATTAGGAGAAATAAGAAACCTCATGTCTTTTGGTGGCAACTAAACACATACTACTTTGTGAAATATATTATCCATATTTTCTGCATACATTATATCTTCATGTCTGGGTTCATATTGTGTACAAGTAGTAAAGGGCATTTATTTATTTGTTTTAAAGATTTTTTGCATGTAATAGCTGGGGTGCAGGCCAGAGGCTCAGGAGGTCAGAGGACTCACCAGAGTGGGGAGCAGAACAGGCAGACTGACTGAAATACATTGATGAGGGGAGCAGCGGGTGAGACAGGAGAGGTCTACTGCATCATGTGGGTTCCCTCCCTGGCCAGGGATCGAACTCGTGCTGCAGTGGCTGCGGAAGCCCCACAGTGTGGTGCTCAACCCCTTGCGCCACCAGGGAGACCTTAAGGGGCGTTTATGAGGACTTTGTGTTACCAAGCAGTTATAGGAAGCCTTGGTAGATTCAGAAGCCTAAAGACTTTTGTGGAAATTTGATGGCATGTGAACATCTCTGATGGGAAGGACAAAGGTGAGGCAATAATGAAATAATGACAGGAATATCACGTGGGCTTATAATGATAGTGAAATAGGAAATCTGTTTATTTGATTTCCCCTATAATTTATAGTTGTGTATATCTGCCCTAATTTGGGGGAGGAATAAATAATGTTTCCAGCAAAAGGGTGCATGTTTTAAAACACAGTCTGGGAGAATTTGAATGGCATTATGTAGAAGACAGATGGATACTTGGTTAGTGTAAATTTCTGCTTTAAATACATTCCTCCATCTAAAATTTGCCTCCAGCTATCAGTCTAGGAAAGGAGTGGATATTTGAAAACGTGCTTATTTAACATTCAAAGAAAATTGCTCTGTAAATCTGGAAAATACAAAGATGTTCTGTCAAAAGGTTGCCATTTGTTGAATTTCATGTTAATCTGTCAGGTAGTCCTTTAAAAAGCATCAGGTTGTTTTGTTCTGATAATATCTCATTTCGTGTACTAAACCTTCTATTCCTCAGCAAAATTTCCCCTGTCATCAATTCCGATGTGAACAACATACTACAAATTATAGCTTTCAGTTGTTACTGTGTCATGTTTACCATATTGCATTATTCAATTACTTTGGTTTTCTTGTTATTAATCATGGGCTTTTCAATGCCTTCTAGGCACTGTGTCATTTTTGTCTGTGTTATACTCAATAAATCAGAGCAATTATAGCAGGCATGATTTATATAATCAAATGAGGTTGAATTGACTGAACTATAATATTCAAAGGTCATTACTTTTTGATAGACAACCTCATTTAGAAGTTTTTATGAATGCTTCTCTTGTCTTAAAAAGGAAGTATTTAATATAATCACCTTTCCCTATAACTCACATTTTATGGATGCAGTGCTTTTTATTACTACTATTTTAAGCAATATCCCTTAAATCATAGTTAGAATGTTCTATTAAAATAATGTTCCTAATTTTGTCATTTAAAAATTTCTTATTGTTTATGAATTTTCTGATTTCATTATTAAATTGATGATCTAGTTTTTTTACAACTTTCAGAAAAATGAGTCCATAGAATAAACCCTCATTTAGGTAGATATGGTCTTAGAAACTGTGACTTTGAGCTGAGAGATAATGAAACCAGTTTGACTGCAGGCTAATTTTTGTAAATAGGAGTTAAGTTCCTATGGCACGCTTTTGATCAGAAAAAATCAGCAAACTTCTAAATAAAGACTCAAAATACTCTGATAGTTAACAATAATTTGTATTCAGTTACTTTCCAACCCACATATTCTATCTCAGGGCAAGAGAAGTCTGGAGCCTATCCCAGTAGCTCAAGTCTAAGGTGGGACCCAACTCTGGACAGGACACACTTCCATCGCAGGGTTGACCACACACAAACACACAATCCCTCTACCTGGGAAAACTGAGATGACCCAGTGAACCTAGTGTGCACATCGGGCTGTGAGAGGACACTGGTGTACCTGGAAAAAACCAAGGCATAAGTAGGGAGAACATATAAATGCCACATACAATAGCCCTGGATGAGAATTGATTTATTTTTCTCATCAATTTTACAACTAAATGACATTGTACAAAGAGAGGACCTGCTGTATATAAATGTCCTGAACATATTAATGTTCTTTCTAACATGTTTCATGCTTTGGCAACATAAAGTATGCAAATATTTGTAATGTACCCAGAGAAATCTTGAATCTGGTAGCCAAAGGCAGCTTCCCTGCCCTGTAGGTCCTGCCCTACCACCGGAGGGCTGAAGGGGGCGCCTTCTCCTACATACTTGACACCTGTATTTGAGCAACTGGATGAGGAAGCACTGACTTAATGCTTTGGATTTTTTTCAAAAGAAATAACTTTTCTACCTTTTGGATGTAAGATAGTTCTTGAACATAGTGAAACTGCCTCTGATATAAAGGACCCAGAAGCTATGAAAGATGGTAACATAGTCTGGCATTTCAATGAGTGAGGACAACCCAGGAAAAATCTCGGGAGAGTACTCTAATGACTTCTCAGTATTCGCAGCTGCATCAGCAGGCATGATTTGTATTTAGAATTGTGAAATCAATGTTGGTCTTGATTTATTAGTGCTTAGGAAGCAAAAATGTGTGATAGGCATGCAGGAAAGAGTTGTTGGAGCTGACCATAGGCAAGAAGAGACTAAATTAGAGGGGGGAAAAGAGACTAGTCCAGAATAATGAACCACAAACTGCTCAGATAACCTTTTAATGTTAACAATAAGTGGATGAGACACTGAGTAAGTATCGATTGGACTGTCTGCGTTTCCCAAACTCAATTCAACAGAATGTCTTTGTGAGATATTCCTAAGTGTTTGCAAAGATGTGATTCTCTAGAACTACCAGACCTTGCTTCAACATAGCTATAATTTTTTTTCATTTTAAAGGTCATATAATGACAGGACAAAATCCTTGGAAATTTAGAAAAGTAGGACAATTTGTATACATAAAATCACTACCCCAACCCAATCTCCTTTAGAAGTTTGATACCATTATATCTATGAAGTTTGTCATGTATATGGGTTTTCTAAGCACATGGAGCAGAGTTCCCACGTTCAGAATAAACAATGCTTAGAAGAACTCATACATGTTTGAGCTTATATCCAAGTCCTATTGAGAGAGAGTAGTGAACTGGAACCCTCAGGTGGGAATTAGTCCAGTGTCACCTACAAATGAGGTCACGGAGAAAGCACAGCAAAAAGTACCAAAAATCCTTGTTACTATCAACCAACAAGCAAACTAAAACTAGATATTAAGTCCCAAGGGTCCTAGAGTCTGTAGGTCCTGTCTGTGTCACCTTACACAGGAGCTCAGGAGAGTCACCTACACATTCCAAATGACCTCCATACAATTAGAACAGCAGTGTGCCCCTGCACAGGAGTTTAAAATAGGATGGTTAAGCTAGAGATGTGACTGCACACACACACTAAAATTCTTAGAAAATATCCAATTTATAAAGATATTTTTATAAGTAAACTGTGTTTTCCTACCTGACACAGTTGGCTCAGCCTTCAGTGAGTTAAACTTTGGGAAACCTTGAGGGAAACTGTAAAGAATGAAAACTGTAAAATCATCTGCAGCAGCACTGATGAGGTAATAGATGACCATCCTGCATCTTTCTAATTTCTGTCTGCACATTACAGAGACCAACAGTTGGTGACAGAGTAGGTTCTACACTCCTTAAGTGCCTCTTTCTTCCCATAATGCAAGGTCAGTAAGCATGCTTCTTTGTTGGTGTTGCTTCTAAAAAGTATCCTGTCTTCTTTCACTTCAGTATCAATATAACTGTTGAAGTTCCCTCACCAGGGACATAAAAGGAAACATTCAACCTTGAGGCAGCAAGATTTTAGATATGAGTGGCTTTGAATCCTACTCTTAGACTGATCCACCAAGCAAAACATTTAGTTCTCTGTGAGCTGATGAAAGGGAATGAAGGACAGTGCTTTAAAACTCTTTGCTGCAATAAATTTATATAATTGTATTACCTTTTTTTTTTAAAGATTTATTTATTTATGCATGCAAGCACTGGGGTACAGGCCAGAGGTGTGGGGGTGGTGAGAGACTCCACCAGACAGCAGGATGCAGAACAGGCAGACTGACAGAAACACACTGCTGAGGGGAGCAGCGGGCGAGGCAGGAGAGGTCTGCTGCGCTATGTGGGTCTCCACCCTGGCCGGCAGCAGGGATCGAACTCGTGCTATATTGGCTGTGGTCTGCTTCATTGTGCGTCGCTCAACCCACTGCGCCACCAGGGCAGGCCCCTGTATTACCTTTCTTCTCAATTTAGAAAGATACTAGGTGACGGGGGCGTGAGGGGTGTGTTGGTGTTGTTATGTCAGTGTTTTGAACAAACCCATCTATTGAGACTGACTTTTTGGGAAACCACTCATGTCAATTAAAAAAAAAAATGCTGCTACTTAGCATTCATCTTAGGTCATTCATCTTAGGATTCCTGATATATGGTGGGGCTCATGGAAGGGAGGGATGCCAGTAAAAATTCTTGCTGCCCAGCAGGAACACAGACTCTGGAGCAGGTGTTCTGAGTGACCTATACCCCTGGCAATAGCTTGTAGGATCAGACACTGCATCCTGGAACATACTACTCCTATTTTGGGAGTTCGTCCTCTGTAGTCTTTCTGAGATTTAGACCCTTTTTTGGATCCTAGTCCAGATTTAACTCTTGGCCCAAGGCCACTGATTGCTGACTACATGTTGAAGCTCCAAGGTAGCTGATGACAGATGTGAGGAGACTCAGTGCATGAAGGGGAGAGCAGGCTGCGTTTGGGTGAGACAGATAGAAAAAGTGTTCAGTACACAATTGAGGGGTTTTTGCACATCTGATTTCTGTTATCCAGGGAGTATTGCTGCTTGGAAGTACCCTATTCATCAGGACCTTGTCAGGAAAATAGGACCTGCCCCAGTAACCCATTGGAGGGAATTTAATACAGGAACCTGCAACAAAGGTCTTGAAATCTCAGGCCTTCCTGAGTTTGTATCATGAGTGTCTTTACTGTCTGGCTGGCTGTTTTATTATTTTCCACATATATTCATTAAGATATGTGGCTAATAGAATTATTCTAAAATCCTTTTTAATTTACTTTCTTACAGTGCAGCTCATACTCAGAAATACCCTTAAATTGGTAAGAATCAACAGAGGGTATTTTATTTTTTAGTATTTATTTATATATTTTTCACATCATTGTTTATTTGTGTGCAGTGTATGCTTTCTCCTCTCAGGTGCAGGTCTCGTAAAACTCCTACCCCTAGTTCACCCATGAACCATCACCATAGTCCCTTGTGTTCTTCCCTCCCCTGGTTTGGTCCTGCTGCCTCCCGCTTCCTTGCAAAATACCTCTGATTTATAGTTGCCTGCTAATTTTACTTATTTATTATTATTGTTATTTTTTTTCCTGTTCCCTTATTTGGTTCCCCTACATTCTATAAGTGAAACCATCTGATATTTTTTTTCTGGCTTATTTCACTGAGCATAATCAACAGTGGGCATTTTAGAAATAAAAAAATGTAAATAAAAAACTAAAACACCTGTTACTCTACCACCCAGAGATAATACTTTCAATTTTTTGGTTCAAAGGCTTATAGAATAACCTGTATAGGATTATAATTCTCCTATTAGGTTTGTTTTGTCATGGAAAATAATTTATTTCTTTATTATTTTTCAGAACTTCCCTTTGGTGGCATCACTATATTCCAAGTCTTAAATTTCTTTCCCATTTACTTTCTACTGAATGTTTCATTTATTTCCAACTTTGTTACTTCAAATGAAATTACAATGTGATTTTTTAAATGAATAAACTTTCTTCATGCTTCTTTTATTATTTGTAAAGTTAAGAAAAAAAATCTCACCTATTTATATATCCTGTTAATAAAGTTTTTCAGGGGGGAGGGGGATAAGCTCTAATCATGATTTAATATTAGTAGTGCCAAATGATTGACATGCCTTCTTTTTAAAACACAGTTACATTAGAGGGAGTCTAATGGTCTGTAGTGAAGGACTATTGGTATTTTGGTGTTGGTTGTAGTGTGGTAACATTGATCTGAAGAGGTGTGACGCTAGTCCCCTAAATCATATATGGTATTATAAGCTAATGTTACCTCAAAATAAAAATATTTCACAATTCATACATTACCAAATAATATGCTTAGCTCCATAATTCATCATAATGTCAAGCATCAGTGCTTTCTTTTCTAAGAGAGGTATGTATGTGTGTATATTACATATTACACATGGTAGACTTTTTTGAAGGACCTGCATATTGGCGTTATTGACATAACCCTTAAATTATGTTGGTCTCTAAAAAGAGATTTTTAAATGCTAATAATGAAGATCCTGAACAAGCTGTTCATCTCTGTTACTTGTTGTCTCTTTGTCCCGCTTTATTTTTCTTCATGACATTTACCATAACTTGGTTTATCCTATGTTTACATGTTACTGTATTTATTTTACAACATCCTTCATGAGACTGCAAGTACCATGAAAGCATTTTTTTCCATTTTTTGCTTTATTCACTTCCTAGTACATTGTAGGTGCTCAATAAATGTCTTCTTGACATAAATTAATTTTGAGTGAATAAACAGGATTTTCACATTTGATAGAAAATAAACAATATATAAAATATTGAAAATTATATAAATAAATCCAAGTTTAAAAACTTGTGTTATATTTTTAGAATAAAAAACTGAATTTTAAATCTTTGGCTAAATCTGTGTAGAAAAGAAATGTGAATCTCAAAGCTTACAGAAAAAAAATGTGTCTTCTTTCTAAGTAAATTAAAGCATTTGTCTTTAAAAATATGAAAGAAACATAATTTTTTAAACCAAGTATCATTGCTAATGGTTTTAGAATGTGGTTACCCTGACCTTCATGGAAAGTCAAAATATGCTTTTAATTTAATACAGACTTTGTTTGCTATGTTCTTATTAAATAAGTTAAACCTCCCACACCATAAAAAATTACCCTTGGACAATGAATAATATGTAATCCAAATCTTCTGAAAGTAAGAATTTGCAACAATTCTTAGAGGGACAGGCTCTAAAGAAATTATAAGATGGCAAGGGTCAAACCTAATCTGGCTTTATTTTGCAACAACTCTTAGACATAGGAATGCATTTGTCACAGTGTTTTACAGACATTCCCACATATGAGAGAATGGAATTTGAATAGATTTTAAACAAATGTTTATTAAAATCCACAAATCATTGTTGATTACTGGACCTCCAAAGCAGAACAATGAATCTAAATACATAATAACAGAAATGACTTTTTTTGAATTTGTAAATGCAACTGATGTAGTTTTTGAGTGTGGGGTTCTTGGATTCACTCTGGGAAAGGTTTCACCAGAGCCCCCTTTTCAACAGCACTCAGCGAGTTTCCAGGCGAGTCTCCAAGAGGCAGAAACATAGATATTTTTAAGAGCAGGTTTATTAGAAAAGGGACAGAAGAGTAAAGGACACGTACATAGACACAAGCAGGCACGAAGAGCTGCCCCAAGAGGGACAGGTTTGCTGAGAGAGGCTACATGGCTGCAGGCGGGCGGCCTTGGGGAGAGCTGCCTCCCCTGAGGGAGGTCAGGGCGGAGAAGCCCAGCAGGGTACAGGCCATGGGCAGGCAGGAGGTTGCTGCCCTGCAGAGGAGAGAGCTGGTGGAGAGAAGCACCTGCATAGGCACAGGGGGGCAGAAAGAGGGCTGCCCCGTTGTGGGGGCAACATTAGGTTTTTATCATCTTTTGGTAGGGAGGGGCTCATCTCTGGGGGTGGATGGTTTATTCCTTCACCTTCATGTTTGTGCTCTGGACACTCCCACACTCCCAATAGCAGTCAGATCCCTTTCTGGGTGTTGTATTTCTTAATCTGGGCGTTGACCCCTAAGGGTCTTGGTTAATGTTTTATGCTCATTCCTTCTACCCCTAACCTTGTGGTGTCTCCTCCATTCTTTATCCTCCATCAGAACTACAGACAAATCAGGTTGGAAACAATAGAGAAAGTATCACCAGCAGTCATTCTTATATCTGATCCCTTTGCTTTATGCATCCCTGAGAGATGAACCATGTTAACAGTCCCTGCACATTTCCATTAAATCTGGCTTCTACTGTCTCTTTTCCACTCTAGGCTTCCATTTCCAAACCCCTTTCCACCTCTCCAGATTCAGTTACACCACACTTATGTGAATGCACATGTCTGCCTTTGGTATAAAGCTATTGTCTTAAGTTTGTTCTTAGCAAGTTGGATTTTCTTTATTAACTAAAGGACTTAGTCAATTGTTTCATTGAAGCAGTTACAAGTAGTAACTTTTTATTACCACAGAAAGGCATATGAGTAAAAAAGTAATTAAATTTTCTTGTTCTAAAATGCCTACCTTGTAAAGAAAGCTATTATTTTTGTCATTTCCTGCAATTATCAGATAGTTCATATTTTTGAAGGAGTAAGAAAAAGATCTATTTTGTTTGGCCCCTGGAATCACATAGAAATTTATATCAAACCATCAAGAACTCAATAATTCCAATGCTAGCAAATCTGTCCTAAGAAAATATTCCAAGGGCCTCCCCAGTGGTACAGGGGTTAAGCACTGCACTATGAAGCATCTGTAGCCACTGAAGCATGAGTTTGATCCCCGGCCAGGGAGGCAACCCACATGGCGCAGCAGACCTTTCCTGACTCACCAGCTGCTCCCCTCAGCAGTGCATTTCAGTAGATCTGCCTGTTCTGCTCCCCATTCTGTCTCTGGTGACTTCTCTTACCCCTCTGCCTCTGGTGTGTACCCCAGTTCTTGTATGCATAAATAAATCTTTAAAAAAAGAAAATATTCCAAAATAAGAAATTGTATGGATGCATGTAGAGGAGACCCAAAGTTTGAAATGTATCATTCAAGCTGAATTGTCCATCACAAGATGAAGATGGCAGCCAACAGTCTTTGAAGTGAGCCTAGTCTTCTAACTTGCCAAAGTGCTCAAGAAGGAAGGCACATGGGTGTGGATGTGTTCAATGTTTTAATTCCAGCATGGCCATGCACTTCCACCCCTAGTTCCCAGTGGTCTCCTGTTCAGGAAGTAAGGTTATAGTAGGCTGGGAATTGTAATCCTGATATCTGAGACCTCATTGGCATGGAGATGAGACTCAGAGTTCACTGACTCAGAGTTTGCTCCTCTCTGTTCCCCTAACGGTAAGTGATGGATTAAATAAATTATGACATATTTCCTTAGAGAAATACTTTATGATTCTGAAGCTATTCTAATGAAGTTAACCCCAAATCAAGCTATTAGTAAAGCTAGAACAGTAATGTCTTCCCTTTTTCCACTTAATCCCCTTTCATGAGTTTTTTTGAATTCCCAGGGTAGTTTTTGTTCTTCCAGAGCTGACAGAATGGCTTTTCTATTTTACCCTTTAATTAAAGTTTAGCTTCAGCTTTGGGCAAGAGTTGCACCTACCCAAGTTCTTGTCTTCCAATGCCAGTTGGGTATTAAAAGCTCAACCCCCTTCATTATTAAATCCAGTAAAACCTTAAGGGCAGGTTTCAAAAGCTCAATTTGTTTTTGCCTCTTGTTTCAAATTTCTTTTTAAAGTTTTGATTCTTTATGACTTCTTTTTTTAAATCCTGAGTTCATCTATACATTTAAAGGATTATTTATTATATTTTATCCAGAATTTCTTAATGTTCTGTGTTAGGGAGATTTTAAGTTTCTAGTGTGACTTATTACCAGCTATTGAAGTTAGTCTCCATAATCTCCACCATTTACTCAGTAATTCCCTAAAGTACCTACCACATGGTAGGCTCTATGCTAGATGGAATATAAAATTTCCCCTGCCCTCTAAATGCTTACGGTACAAATGCCTGATCTTCCATTTGTACCCTGACCTACTGAATCCCTTCACACCTTGCTTGTTAGTATATTGACTGCTCCCAAACATGCCTAATACATAAAAGACTGGGCCACTTTTCTTGCTGAACCTTTTGTCTGGGGCATCTTTTCTCCATTTTTCCAATAATTGAAGTATTGCACATCTTTTATTTATGCAATTTCTTGAGTTTGTAAAACTCAGTGAAATCCCAGGCTTGTAAAGATAAAATAAAACCTCTGCTTTCAACACATTTTCACTGTTTACAGCTGTATAAGCTCCAGTAGTGCCACATCTCTACCTAACTTTTCTTAATCCCCCAACCATGACTTAAACATTTTTCTGCTAGACATTCACAACACTTTGTTTTGCCTTTATTTTGCCCTTAGCTCATCTTGTACTCCATTGTTTGTTACTTGTTTCATGTAGAACAATATTGGGAAAATTGCCAGGACTGTGGGTTCCCTGGATTGAAATAGCTTTGATGATTCAAAATTACTCTGTATAAGGAAAACACAGTAATTAGGATTTATAAACTGCTTGGAGAAGAGAGGAGACAGGAGATTTTGACCTTTGGACTGACCAAAAGATTACAAAACAGATATTTAATACAATACTCAAGTATATCAGTTTTTTGCCCTTACTTCTTCCAACCAAACAAAACAGAAGGGAACCCACTAGTACTCATCTTGCATCTCCCAAATGTCTAGTGTTTAATCTTCTCTATAGTAACTTTTCAATAGTTGTTTGTTTCTTGAAGAAGGAAACATAGATTAAGAAAAGAACCATGTCATATAACTAGTACCAGAATTAGACAAGTTTCAGGGTCTTACAGATAAATTCAATCTCACTTCCTCATTTTATAAGAAGAAATGGAGAGGAAAAGCAAGCAAACAGCATGCCCCAAATCTTCGGTCTTGCTAATGACAAAGGCATCCTAATGATTAAACTTCCTAGTATGTTGCCTTTTTTCCATTCTTTCTTCTTTTATGTATTTATTGCCTTTTTAAAATTATGGTGAAATACACAACATAAAATATACTATCTTTTAGCCATTTTTAAGTGCACAGTTAAGTAATATTACATACAGTAATTACATTATTGTACATCCAATCTCCACATTTTATCATCTTGCAAAACTGAGATTTTTTTTTAAATCAAAATTAAAGATTTGGAATTTTTTTTTATTAAAATATTTTAAAATTTACATATACTTGCCATTAATTGTAATCCCCATGTATTCCCCATCACCATCTCACCAGTGCACCA
>JAGFMF010011792.1:2198978-2219177 GCA_019455555.1 Galemys pyrenaicus | reverse complement strand
AACTTTTACCCTCAAGGAGATGGGTAACTTTAAATGCTTAACTTAGTAACTATATTCTTTATTCTTTCTTTATTGTACCCTAGTTATATTAAAGTTCCTTTCCATTAAAAATTTTATATGTTTATCGTAATGCGGCAAATAGCAAAACCCATTCAGAGAGGGCAGGCTTAAAAGTTCTAAGTGCTCCTCTCCCTGCCCTGTAACAAGAGGATTCACCAGAGACAGAGTAGGGAACAGAATAGGCAGATCGACTAAAATCCACTGCCGAGGGAAGCAGTGGGGGACGCAAGAGAGGTCTACTGTGGGGCCCCTCCTGGCCAGGGATCGAACTCGCATTGCTGTGCCTTGGATGCTTCACAGTGTGGTGCTCAACCCGCTGCACCACCAGGGAGACCCAAAATTTCATTCTTTTTTTTTTAAAGATTTATTTATTTATGCATACAAGCACTGGGGTATAGGCCAGAGGTGTGGGGGGGGGGTGAGAGGATTCACCACAGAGAACGGGGGGCAGAACAGGCAGATCAACTGAAACACACTGCTGAGGGGAGCAGCGGGCACAGCAGGAGAGGTCTGCTGCGCCATGTGGGTTCCTTCCCTGGTCAGCAGCAAGGATCGAACTCGTGCAGCAGTGACTGCGGTTTGCTTCATAGTGCGTTGCTTAACCCACTGCACCACCAGGGAGGCCCTCAAAATTTCATTCTTATCTCCCAAAGACAGCTGAAAATTGTCGATATATGTTGTCTTCATGCTAAGAATTAGAAACATGTATCTTAGTCTTTTTGGACTGCTATAACAAAATATCACAGATTAGGTGATTTATAAACAGCAGAAATTTTTTACTTACAGTTCTGGAAGCTGTAAGTTTGAAATGAGGGTTTTTTTTTTTTTTTTAAAGATTTATTTATTTATGCATACAAGCACTGGGGTACAGGCCAGAGGTGTGTGGGGGGGTGAGAGGATTCACCACAGAGAGCTGGGAGCAGAACAGGCAGATCAATGGAAGTACACTGCTGAGGGGAGCAGCGGGCACAGCAGGAGAGGTCTGCTGTGCCATGTGGGTCCCCCCCCCTGGCCGGCAGCAGGGATCGAACTGGTGCTGCAGTGGCTGCGATTTGCTTCGTAGTGTGTTGCTTAACCCACTGCGCCACCAGGGGAGGCCCTGGAATTTCTCCTTTAAGAGAGCTAATCCATTCTTGAGTGTGCCATCCTCCTGACCTCATCACCTTTCAAAGACATCACCTGCTAATACTGTTACCTCACGGGGTAATTTCAACAGAAGAATTTAAGGGGCTAACGAATTTTAGACTTCAAGAACATGATGATACATATTTCAATTTTAATAGGTTTTGCTGTATTATTCAACAAGCAATTTCCACTGTATTATCAACAGCATAAGTGGTATACTTTCCTCTCCACCTTCTCAAAAAAATTTGTATTTTCTTCCCAACTGAATAGGTGAAATAAGCTATTAAATCTTTAAAGTAATCTAACTTTAAGTTAAACATATAAAAGCACAACAAAATTTCCATTTAAAGGAATAAAATCCACAGTAGAAAAGTTTGGGGGAGGAAGTTAGAGGGAGAGGAATATTAACTAAGTTAAATTATTTTTAATATAATAAAAATTTTACTCTTGAAATGTATTTTAAATTAAGATTTGCCTTCAAAAGTTGAAAAATCATGTGAAGAACTATAATTTCACATTGTTCTGAATGCTTATTATTAAGCTATAACCTTAGTTGAAATGATATTGTTGTTTCAATATAAAATACCACTAGTAATCAATAGAATAAAACCACTTAGATATAAACCAGGATTACAAACTAAGTGCGGGATTTTGGTGGGAATGCAAGCAGGTCCAACCATTATGGAAAGCAGTATGGTGGTTCCTCAATCTACTAAGAATGGAACTTGCATAGGATCCAGCAATCCCACTCCTAGGAATATACCCAAAAGACACAAAAACACTGATTCAAAAGAATACCTGTCCCCCTATGTTTATAGCAGCACTCGTTACAATAGGTAAGACCTGGAAACAACCTAAATGCCCAAAAACAGATGAGTGGATCGGGAAGCTGTGGTACATATACATGATGGAATACTATTCAGCAATCAAAAAGGAAAAACTAGACACATTTATAGGAACATGGATGGAGCTGGAAGGGGTTATGCTCAGCAAAATAAGTCAGAAGGCAAAAGAAAAATACCAGATGGTTCCCCCCCCCTAGGAGGAATATAAGGGAACCAAATAAGGATCAAGGAAAGGAATAGGAACAACAACAATAATAATAATCACAATAAAGACACAACAAAAACCAAAAATGAAAAGACAAGGAGAAATTGGGGACACTTGGTGGGGAGGGGTAGGGTTGAGGGCAGATGGGATCATGGGGGACTGAGGTGATGGTGCAGTGGTGATATGGTGATGAGGAAATACATGGGGATTACAACTGATGTCAAATATATGTAAATTTAAAAAATTTATATAAAAAAACAAACTAAGTGCAGGATTAGACAAAGGTCATCATCTCATGTTGTAAAATAGAATAAAAAGAATATATCAATAACTCATTTTTGTATTATCACATGTATTTTTCTTTCACTATCCATATGCTTTTCCTCTGGGTCATTTTTCTAAAGAAAATTGTTTCTAATAGGCAATATTTGGAAATGTTTAAAATCTTCATCAGTGCAGGAATATAATTGAATACTGTGGAATCTTTAAAATTGAAGTTCCCTGGTGGCGCGGGGGTTAAGTCACAGCACTATGAAGCTATCCACAGTCACTGCAGCACAGGTTTGAATCCTGGCCAGGGAGCTGACCCACATGGAGCAGCAGACCTCTCCTGTCTTGTTCCCTATTCCCCTCAGCAGTGTATTCTGTGGCTCTGCTTGTTCTGCTCTCCACTCTGTCTCTGGCGAATCCTATGGCCTGTACCCCAGCTCTTGTATGCATAAATAAATAAATCTTAAAAAAAATAAAAACAAAAAGAAAATTCAATTTTCATGTGCAAAGGCCCACAGATAATTGTTAACATTTTATTTGATTTCCTGTCATCCTTTCTCCTATTCCAGCATTATATATTGATAGGTTCAGATACAGATATAGATATATTATCTTCCTTTCTTTCTCTTTCATTCCAGACGAGGATGGAAGTACTAAATTGAAGTTACACTGTACTTTCAGTTTTGTTCTCTGGTTTTTCCACTCATTATGTCATTGTAGATTCTTTGGCATTAGTTTAGCAGATCCACTGAAATACATTTCTGAGGGGAACAGGGGACAAGACAGGAGAGGTCTGCTATGCCACGTGGGCCCCCTCCCTGGCCAGGGATCGAACTCGCGCTGTGTATGGCAGATGCTTCACAGTGCAGCACTCAACCCAGTGGGCCACCAGAGAGGCCCCAATTTTCTTTTTTAAAAAACTTTTTGTTGGAATAACATTGATGATGCTTTTGGTGTAAATTTATACATAGTAAGTTCACCGCTGAAAGTCCAATTCTATATTTCACCATACAATTGACCCCCTTTTCCCAATTTACCCACCTCTCCCTTCCCTTTTGGTAACCACTGATTAATTTTTATACAGTGAAAGTTCTTTTGTTTTATTTAGTTCATTTATTTGTTTTGTTTATTTCAACATAAGAGTAGACACCTATGGTGTTTATCTTTCTCTGTATGTATAATGCCCTTTCATTACACTTATGTTGTTGCAAATGCAGGATTTCATTTTATTTTATACTGAATAGTATTTCTTCGTGTATATATACTGCAGCCTCTTTATACAAGCACCTGTCAGTGAGCACTTCGTTTGTTTTAACTCATGGCTGTTTATAAAGCTGCAGTGAACATGAGGGTGCAAATATCTGTTGGAATTACTGTTGTTGTAGAGAATTTTCATTTTCTAAGTATTCTTTATTTTTGAAATTTTCTGTAATGATACAATAAAAATCTCCTCCTCATTTTCTGTAGTTTTTGTACATAGGCATACATGTACCTATAAGATGTATACTTCAGCAATTGGGTCATGTCATTTCTTCCACAAAACTCAAATTTTCTTCGGGAAGAAGCCTTGTTTATCTCTGTGTTCCTACAACATAGTTCTTAGACAATGTCTCTTAAATTTCAAAACTCCAGGAATAAGCAGGGGAAAAAGTCACAGAAGGATAAGCACTGCACTACCAACTCTAACATTTGCCACATTTGTTCTTTCTCTCTCTTTGATCACTGGTGTCATGAACTGTGACTACTACAGAACAAAAATACTGTTCCGTAGAAACATAATACTGTTATCATAATCAATAGATTTAATACTATATCAATAATATATAATCAAAATATATAAAATAATACATTTAATACTACATACTAATAATATGTGCAAATTTCCCAAATCATGTAAATAATACACTGATGGCTTTTTGTTTTGAAATCTGTTCCCCCAAAGGATCAGATGCTGCATTTCAATGACAGGTGTCTCAGTTCTTTTACTCCAGGGGTACTGGTTTTATTTCTTTCACTGTCCTCACTGACAGTTTTGAACCGTCCAGACCAGCTGTTTTAGAGAATTTTAGATTCTCTGATTCTTTCCTCATAATGAGATGCAGTTGAAATATTTTTGACAAAAATGTTTTAAAGTTGAAATGTCTTTCTCAAACATATCACATTAGGAAATATGTAATATTAATTTGTTCCATTATATTATTTTCTAATATGTGTATTTAAAGTTTTCTAACACCATCATAACTATATCTCATAAACTATATTTCATAAAGTTGGGTAAGTAAATTCATTTCCTTCAGTACTGATTATCAACTTCCATTTAGTTATCTCTTTAACTCAGTAAACTATAGGAACATATATTCCCATAATTTTCTCCACATTTTCCTTTGTTTTTATTATATTTAAATTTTATATTTTGAAATAATTAAAGTTATTGAAGTTTACCTAAAAGTTTCAGAAATAAACACAAAGTTCCCATATACCCACAGTTTTTGAGACTTTCCTTACTTTACAACATTGTTATATACCCAACTTACAGATGAAATAACTGAGGGTCATAATAAAATATTTTTATCACAAGGTTATGAGGAAGAGGAATGGTTATGATGAATAATAATGAAATGAAATAGGTGAAAATAATATGAAGTAGGTGGGAAGCCTATGTAAAAAACCTTGTATATAAATATATATAAAAATAGGTATGCAGGGCCTCCCTGATGGTGCAGTGGGATAAGCAACGCACTATGAAGCGGACTGCAGCCACTGCAGCACGAGTTCAATCCCTGCTGCCGGCCGGGGAGGGGACCCACATGTCATGCCCGTTGCTCCCCTCAGCACTGTGTTTCAGTTGATCTGCCTGCTCTGCTCCCCGCTCTCTGTGGTGAATCCTCTCACCGCCCCCACACTTCTGTCCTGTACTCCAGTGCTTGTATGCATAAATAAATAAATCTTTAAAAAAATAGGTATGCATATATATTTATGTATGTGTACATATAATTTTTCAACCATTAACTCAATAAACATCTATTAAGTATATAGTAAGTTCTATATGTTATATGTATATTATGTATAAAATAAAGCAATATATAAGTGCTAAATTTAAAAACATATACACATGTTTATGTTTATAATCCCATAAAAATTTATTTCAAAGTGTTGTACAATAGAAATAAGTTACTACATAATTAAAAATTTCCTAGTAGTTATAGTGAAATAGTTTATTGTAAGCTGTCATTAGTTTTGATTGTATAGTTTATATAATATAAAATTATTATTTACATGTGCTGAAAATAATTATTAATGATGTATCTTGCACTCTTTTTTCATATTAAGTCTTTAAATTTAATTATGTATTTTTTACTTAGCACATCTCAATTAGAACACTATATCTGAAGTACAAAATAACCACATTTACATATTGGCATTCATTCACTTGGAATAATAGATAAGATTGGTTGGGAGATAGGAAAGAGAGATTTACCCTTTGCTATATTTCTACTATTCTGTTGATTTCCGTACTCTGTATAACTGTTACCTATTTTAAGAAATTGGAGAAGAATAAGTTAACAGATTAGAAGCATTATGTTTTTTTCTGTGTGTGTATGCATTCTTTTATGTCAGTGGTATTCAACTGGAGGTGATTTTTGCTTTCCTCCCACACCCAGTAGCTATTTGGTAATGTCTGCAGACACATTTGGTTGGGGACTACTGGTGTCTAGTGGGTAGATGTTGGGTCTGCTGCTACATATCCTACAATGCACATTACAGCGCCCCACCTCATAACTAAATATAATCTTGCCAAAATGTCAGTAGTACTGACGGTGAGAAACTATTTTATGTACTGGTCTTAAAAGGTGAAAATTTAAGCGTCTACTGCTTACCAGGCATTGTCAAGGTCCTTAGTATTCCAATAAGGATCACACACAAGCCCTGCATCCCAATGTCTTATGGTCTAGGGAGAGAGATGTAAGCAAATAACCAAAGAGATGTGATATATTCTATAACGGAGTGCAAGCATTAAGCAAGAATTAAAGTACCTATACGTGTGTTCATTAACTAGAAAACTGCTTATTTGAGATATCAATTTGAATTGAGTAATTGAAATCTCAATTTCAGAAGTTCCCACCATATCCTACAGGTTGAGAGTGCAGCACTTCATTCAAAGGCCTTACTGTTCCTGTGTACCAATATGTCAATAAGAGATGTCTGCACATAGCCCTTCATCTGGTTATAACAACTGTTACCCTATTTCTGGACTGGGTAACACATTTTGGAACTCTAAGTGGAATCGATGATATATTTTAAAAAGAATGTGTAAGTCATGAGTAAAGTTGCTGTTGTCTGGAAGAGAGAGCTATATTTTATAAGAACAACAGCCCCAAGGATTATCATGTTTTGCATATTTTCCCCCACAGATATACCCATTTATGCACGAGGCCCATGAGTTCAACTATATTTCATCACCAGTCAAAGAAACCAGACAAAGCTCAGACTCTGAAATCCATCGGTTTTCCTTAGGTTGCGTTTTAAACCCTAGTGTTCTCATACTTTTGCTCTATTTAGCTTTTCACTGGTGGGCTCACAAAGTCCTTTTTGTGAATCAGGACTGTTTGAAGGTCAGAAAAATTCTTGTGCCCTGTCACTGGCCACAAGCTGCTTGCACAAGGACGAGGTGGCACAGGGTGAGGCTGTACAGGGCAGCAGCAAAGTTCAAGAGCTTTGGCATTTTCCCTCTGCAAGCGCAGCACGTATTTAACAACTCACTGAACCTCAGTATGCTCATGTAGAATGTCTTTCTTGCAGGGTTGCTAGGCTGATGAAACAAGATAATGAATATTAAATCCATTTATCATTGCCAGCCATTACTCAAGTGATGGGAGCTGTTATTATCCAAATGGTACAACTGAAAGCAGACTTTTGTGTCACTGGTCAGAATAGTGCTTGTGTGGTTTCTCCGCTAGAATTTATTTATTTATACATTGACATTGACAGTCAGTACTTCTTCTAAAAAGTAAGTGGTTCCCTATCTTTTTATTGGACAACTATCTTAATTACATGGAAGCCTCTGAGTACTGTTCTGGCACTGGGGGTTGAATGAGTTCACATTTGTGTTCATTATTTAATTCCTGCTACTTTTCACCACTGTGTTGGGAGACAGTACGAGCTCTTGTCTTTAGATGTTTGCTTTCTGTGCCTCTTTCCAGCTAAATTCACATTGTCTATTTAAAACCCAACTGTTTTTTGAAAAGTTCCCTTGTGTCGTCATTATTACACTAACTAAACCTCACTAGATCATAACCTAAGTGTCTTTAGCAACAAGTCCATCTGCCATAGCTTGAAGAAATACACTGCCTTTCTGTAAGCTCATTTGTAGAGAGATACAAAAGGCTTCTTGATTGTAATTTCAAGAGACCAAGCGATTATCATGTCACTGTGGTAAACATGCAGCAGCCTTTTTTCATGCTTTCTAGAAAACTTGAGATAAAAATCTCATAAATATACCTCACATTCATAATTCAAAATCTGTGATTTTGTTTTACTGAAAAAGCTAAAATTATAAATTTCATTTTAAGTTTGTATACAAAATTATATTGTAACATAATTTTTCTTGAAAATCTCATTTTTATTCTACTAGATTGTCTTCTGTTTTACCACCTCAGTTGAATGCCTAAATAACGGATAAAATAGTTTTATTAATCTTTAAATAGGTTGATATTTTACATTACCTATTTTCACATTATCAAAAAATATGCCTGGATTAGAGAGTAGAGATGGTTAAGCAACAAGAATATAGATAATTTCATTGTATTTGTTAATGGTGACTACAGCAAAACATAAATAAAAGGAAAACTATTTCTTTAACAGCCTAATGACTTCAGACTGATAATTAAGGCTCCACTCTATCAAGGGAAATGAAGGAAACTCCAAGGTTAGCAGGTTTTTCAGAGAGGGAGGGTCTGGTTTCTGTCTTTCCCTGAGCCTGAAAGAGGAAGATGACAAACAGATCCAAGCTTCTTTTATCTTTCTTCTTCCTATTTTTCCCTTTCTCCCACTACTAAGTGGAAAACTTCAGAGTTGGAATGCCCATTACTCTAGTAACAGAACTCAGAAGAGGGATTTGGAAAATGATCGTACTTGTATGTGAAAGAGGAAAATATAAACAAGGCAGAGAACAATTTCAGGCTGAGTAGGCTATGTAGAAAAAATATCACTGAAATGGATGTGGGAGGAGACAAAGAGAGCATTCAAAGGAGAAAATGGCTAGGAAAAATGAGGGGAGAATAGTTGGGAATGTAGATGTTTTAAAATCACCATAGGAAATCAAAAGTATCAAGTGGCTAGTTTATTTTTCCCCCAAAGACATGTTCCAGTTGATTCTTATCAAGTTCTAGAAAGCCGTGTGAGAAAGTCGTCAGCCAGGTACCCAGCAGAATTTGAGCAGCTCAACAAGCTACTCACCAAAAGCATTTGTCTCAACCTGTTATTTGCCTTTACCTCTTATTTGGTCTCGAATTTTTACCTCTCATTCCTTTGGGTGACACACCAGAGTGGATGGTTATCTTTAAAAAGCTACAATTAAGACTGTTGGCTATGGAGAAGAGGCCCTGAGGGCTCTTTTAGTCTAGCATAAAGGAATTTGCCAAATTAACCACTTGAAAACACAACCATGAAAGTGTTTGTGATGAGAGAAGTCCAGAGAGAAGAAAGCTAGCAGCCTGAAGGTTGTGATTTGGCCATTGGCCATTATCTGGAAAAGACCGGCTGCAAAACACCACACCCAGGAAAGCAGGCACTGGGATCTCACTGAGTCACACTCCTAGAGAGGGTACCCAAAGTGAAGAAGATGGAGAGGCCAGAGTTACGGTTTTCCTTAAGACTTACCTATACTATGTAGGCCTGACCTCTCGTCAGCAGAGACTAGAATGGGCCTGCAGGGGTTGGTTACTGACTTGAACTGGCTGGTGTAAAACACCAGGGTTCTACTGCTTCCTTTTCTGACACTCATTGTCTGGCATAGTCTGACCCTTCTGAGAGTCCTAAGATCAGTTTTCTGGCCATGCCTTCAAATCGCATGCTCACTCAAATAGGCTCTGAGGACTAATTTGAATCACAATTGGTTGGTGGCCAACTCGGATCATTTTGTAGTGAGGAATTCTGACAGGTGGTCTAGAGTTGTTTTTTTTTTTGTTGTTTTTTAATGAGGGTCAGTGTTTTTAATGGGCTGTGAAGAGATATGTATGGGGGAAAAATGAACCTTGATTAAATGGTAAGATTTAAATAGATGAAGAGGTTGAACAGTTATCAATTCATTCATTTGTTCCTTAAAAAGTATTTACAAAGTGTGTGTGGGCTCTGTGCTGTTCTGTGAGGGACAAAAGCAGGAAGATCCTTGCCTTCCCTGCCTGACAATAGCTGAGCCTGCCTCCCAGAATGTGGAGTCAGACAATAAACACTGTCTAAAACAAAGGATATCTCAGATGGTGGAAGGTGATATGAAGGAGAGAAAAGGGGTTAATGGGATAGAGAGATTAACTTGGGGGGAGGTTTCAGGGCCAGTGTTTTAGGTGGGGTATGGGGAGACCTCTCTGGGGATGTGATATTTAATTGTGGCCTGAGAGTTGAAGAGTTGGCCCATGAAGATCACAAGAGGGACGTTCTTAGAAGAGGGATCAGAAGACCTGAAATAGCAATGAACAAACTAAACAACAATAAAAACACTGTGTGGCCAAAGAAAGCAAACAAAGGACACAGAGTCTAAAACAACATCAGCAGGACAGGCTGCACAGACACAGTGTCTTGTAATTGCAAAGACCATTGAAAGGGAAAGTTAATGTAGGGGATATTGTGATCTGGAGAAGATTCAGGAAAAGGCAGAGTCCCTTAAATGAGCATCATTCTTCGCTGATGTGGAGGAAAGAAAGCACATTTGGGACATAAGCCCCTATATTAGTAAAGACAAGAATTAAAATCTGGGAGACACTGTACCTTAACTAGCTTCCATTTAGAAATTTGTGTTCTAGTAAAAGGGAAAACTTTAACTGCTGCTGTTGATGTAGGTGAGGAACGCCACTGATGAACCCAAACTACAGGGTAGTTGCTACAGTGTGTGGCAGAGATGTTCCTCCGTGGGAATCAAAGTTTTCAGTGCAGAATTTAGTTCTTAGAGGCAATGTTTCATTTATTTTGTGATGTAGAGGCTTAATAGCACTTTGATTCAGTTTAAATTTCTTGTTTAGCAATTTAAAGGGCAAAGAAAGTTCACTTCTCAAAGAAGGTAAGATTTTAACTAAGTACCTGTCATGTACTGAATTTCGAGGGCCCAAACTCACACTGGGTGAGATAGTTTTCA
Organism: Galemys pyrenaicus; assembly: GCA_019455555.1. Classification (NCBI taxonomy): domain Eukaryota; kingdom Metazoa; phylum Chordata; class Mammalia; order Eulipotyphla; family Talpidae; genus Galemys; species Galemys pyrenaicus. Next base: position 2,208,325 of record JAGFMF010011792.1, on the reverse strand, counting down.
AAGGTTTAAAGGTTCACATGTTCAAGGGTCTTTTCAGCACCTGTCCTGATGAGTTCTACTTCAGTCTCATTGTGAAACTGCTTCTCGACACAGGCTTTGGTAGCAAAAGCACCATTTGTCCTCTGATAGTATTAAACAAACACTGAGTTTACACAAAGGGAAAAAGGGGTGGAACAAAAACATCCCATCTGTTAAGTGCCTATGAAATAGCCAACAGTAGTTTTCACAGCTCTGAGGCAGCATTGTCAGCCACAGGGACAGCTCAGAGGGGAGCTAGCCAACGTCTTAGCTGTCAGATGGCTCTGGAGACTTTAACATAAAGTCCATTCATTGAAACTCTCTGTGTGCCTTCTACCAAACAGCACAGCAGGCTTTCATTTAGATATATCAGTGACAGTACAAAGATTGGTTTTATTTACTTACTAATATTTCGGAAAACTGGTAAAGTCAAAAATTGCTGTCTAACTCCTCCTACCAGTGAAAAAGTTTGCTGCTAATATAGTCTGCATGGAAGCTTTGAAAATATTTTCCATCTGGGCCTCCCTGGTGGTGCAGCGGGTTGAGCCCATACTGTGAAGCATCTGTAGCACAGCAGCACGAGTTCGATCCCCCGGCCAGGGAGGGGACCCACATGGCGCAGCAGACCTCTCCTGCCTCACCCGCTGCTCCCCTCAGCAGTGTATTTCAGTCAGTCTGCCGGTTCTGCTCCCCACTCTGTCTCTGGTGAACCCTCTTACCTCCTGCGACTCTGGCCTGTACCCCAGTTCTTGTATGCATAAAATAAAACTTAAAAAAAAATATTTTCCATCTGTGGTTGAGGGAAGAAAATTTGTCTTCATTTTTTGACCTGCTATTTTTAGGAATTCATACACCTTAAACATGCAGCCTTTGTTTTTCTTGCTTAACAAAAGATAAGCACGAAAGTGTAGGAGCTCTTTTAGATGATGTTCATTTGTATGGATTGATATTTTCTCTTGGCAGTACTCATTTTTGAATATCGACTACTTGATACTGGAGAGGTTAAGGTTCCTGTGATTCCTGAGCAGGCTCAGACTTTTATTGAATCCATAGCTTTGTTAACCCAAGTCCAAAACACCTCACTCTCCTTTCTCAGAAGACTGTCTAGTGGCTGAGTCTGTGGCCAAATCCAACTGTAAGTCACCAAAGACTAAGGGTTCTTTTCATTTCTCTTCACCAAAACTTCTGATTTCCTATTTTGTACTCATACTTTGATAATAATTATTATCTTAAAAATATTCACAGTCACTTATCAAGAGCTTACTGTGTGCCAAGTACCATGTTGTTATTGTATCATTTTATTTAATCATCGCATAGTGATTGCTCCTGTGATATTATAGTTATTGTTATTTCACAGGTGAGTGAACTGACCTCAAAGAAGGAAGCAACTTGCTGGATGACATCTAAGTAGCAAGAAGCAGTCTTAACCTTTATGGGTTGCATGGCATAACATAATAAATATTTGTTGTGAAATGCCTTTAATAATAAGTCAGTTTTGCAAATAATTATTTTAAATGAGAATAGTTTATGAACAAAAAATACCTCACATTCTCTTTCATAGTCTTTGGATGTCTATCTACTGAACAAACCAAGCTAGGCCTCAAATTATCCCACTTAATTCTCATAACAATTTTAGGAGGCTTGGAGAGGTTATGTAACTTGCCCAAAAGATCACATTATTAGCAAGTTACTGAGACAGACTTTAATTCAAGCTCTCTGAGCCTAGCACCCATGTGATAATGCCAAATTATGCCATTAAAACTCACCTCTGTGGTAAAATCACTACCAGGTCAGTTGTTCAATTCATTGGCAAGTGATGACCTTTCCTTAGCTATATATAGCTATAAAGCTGGATTTCCAGCTTTCATCAGGGAAGATCTGTATAGTTAACTGGTGCGCAAGTGTGAAGTCCTACCTGACAAATTGAGTCACTAGACTTAAAGAATTCTGGACACTCAGATCTACTTCCCTGAGTTGTTCAGTGCATGACTGCAGTTCAAATGCACCCTGAGTCTAGCCTTCAGTGCATACAGTAGGTTAGTGAAGTCTGCTGAGATCTTTGTCTTTGCTGTAGTGAATTGAAGGACCATAGTGAAATATATACTTGAAAATAATGAGTATAATTCAGATGAAAATAAAACAGTTTATGTTCTATAATGTGGTGATTAAAGACCTGCCTTGGGATCTCACCTTTATCACTTACTGTGTGTGTGTAGTTGTATATACTGGCTAAAGTCTCTAAGCTTCAGTTTTCTTGTTTCAGTGGAATAATAGGGCCTATATTATAGTAATTGGGGAGAACTAATACAGTTGTGTTAAATGAATGATCGATATGTGGTTAATAAGGAAACTTGGACATACGTGTTGAGTTAATGTCAGCTCTTATCACTTAACCTAAGTTGCCAAGACAATTGCTTTGACTCCTCCCCTGCTTATAAATGCCATGCTCTTAAAGCAAGCTTTGACTAGGAGCTAGAGTTATAGGCAGCCAAACCTGACCTGAAGCAAAGAGATTGTGTTGTTAATCTAGTATGTATTATGTTTATTTATAATTAATCTGTATAGTTGCTCTTTATTTTGGCTTGGTATTCATAACATAGTGTTAGTTGGGGATAAGTTATGATAGATTTTTAGTGAAGTATACAAAAGGAGAAAACAATCTTTTGACTCTATTGCCTGCAAATAAAAAGTATATAATTACAAGAGTATCTGGCCACTCTAGAGTCATGTGTTTATGAATAGTCAAGTGTAGAGGATGAGTTTCTCTTTGAAATGTAGTAGCATTGATGATAGCATCTCTTTTTAAAATATAGTACTGTGGTTAATAACCTCTTATTTTCAACCATGTAACTACCCAAAATATTGACTCACCTATTTGCACTTATTTGTTACTCCTAAGCATAGCATATTTCAGTTTTTCCTGACCTAAATACAATAATGTACATTTAATTCAGAGTTGCTTGTAGGACTGTGTAATATCTTGCACCCTTATCAGCCTGGTGAGCTAGAGTGAAGCTATATAAAAAACAGTGAAATCTCAACTTTCTGCTGTATTTACAAAAGAAAAAAATGCAGCGTGATTATGTGTCTTCTGATTGATTTTCCCTTTTGTCTGATTTACTCTGTCTGCTAGAAATTCTTTTTAAAACTTGTTGCACCAAATTGATCTCCTGACATTTAGAAGTCTTATGGTCACAATTTTCCTAGAGTTTTGAATCCAATCCATTTATGAAAGGAGTTAAAAAGAAAATGTTATGGGAACATGCTTGAGGTCAGTTTTCTTTGTTTTTATTAAAACTTTCAATAAAAACATTAAATTTTCAGGGGAAAAACTCATCTGTAAAACCCAATTATCCCACAAAGGTGAGCCTTTGATTGTCAAAAGAACTAAATAAAAAAATGGAGATTCTCAGTGGGAAATATTTATTAAGAAGCTCTTGCTAGATAATGAGGATTAGAAATAAGTAAGGTCTCACTCAAGAGCTTACTTACAGCCAACACAAATCCATCCAACTATATGAGAAAATTTCTCCTTCTCTACGAAAAAGTCTGTATAAAACAGATCAATTGGATGTTACCAAATGCGTACACATTAAAGGTGTTCTTTTCTCTGTACTCTAAGTCTTTATGAACTAATCCATTTGAAAGTAAAAGAATATAGGAATTATAAAATTTTAAGTTTTAAAGACTGTTATGTACCACATGAGAACTGAAAGCAATGACAGTGTTCATCTCTTTAAAACTGATGTTATTGTTCAGGTATTTGTGTTGGTTGTCAGTGTTTAAACATTTTAAACTTTTCACTTCAAGAAATCTGTTTCTTAGCAGGTTTGCTTCCTTCTTTAATCACCATATGCCCAGTTGAGCCAGTTAATGCCATTCAAAGTTATTGCTGATTCTTTGAAATAGTTTACCTAAAATATTTCTGAAGACAAGCATTCCACAAGACATATGCATTGCATTATCAGCCATTCTTTCACAGAGCAAGACCTTACTCGTTACTTTTTTTAGAATCATTCATGGAACCCAGCCTTTTCTATGAAACTGTCTTTGCTTAGACTGCTTTGAGCTCCAATATTGTTTTACTTGTTTTTCAACTGACTATATTTCACCTTTCTAATGACCCGTTGATGGCAGAAAACATTCCATCATATGGAGAACCTTTTAACATTGGTAGAAGTTTCTAAACCTTCTAAAAATGAAATTGTAGTAGAGTATCATATTTTTTAATGCCCTGAGTTTATTATAGAACTCAGCTATAAAAACTGCCAACGAGTTTCTGTTTCAAAACTGTACCTATCAGTAACAAAATGAGGGCCTATCCTTTACAATGTAATTGTTATGCAAGGAGGAAAAGAAATTCTTTCTGATTTCAGCTTGACCAGCAAATTTTGTTTCTAGTTCTTAAAGGAACATTTTGCATGAATTTAGTTGATGCTTTGGGCTTTTTGTTGTGGTGAGGGTGTGTAGGAAAGCAATAGAAATGTGTGTAGCTTCATTTATTGGACAAGAAAAACTGGTGTTACAAAGTACTGGGAGTCATTTTATGGATGATAAATACAGTTTAACTGAAAAAGTTTGTTATCAGGGGCCTCTCTTGTGGCCTAGAGGTTAAGCTTCAGCACTATCACCACTGTGGCTTGATTTCAGTGCCCAGCCAGGGAGCTAGCCCACATGGCACAACCTACCTCTCCAGTCTGGCTTGCTGCTCTTCTTTAGCAGTATATTTCTGTAAATCTGCCTTTTCTGTTCCCTACTCTGTCTTTGTTGAATTCTCTCACCACTACCCCCCTCTCTGCACTTCTGACCTAAACCCCAATTCTTCTACACAAAAATAAATAAAATCTTAAAAAAAGATTTCCAATCATCTCATCAAATTAAATCATGACTAATTTTCTTTGCTTTGTTTGTCATTAGCAATATTCTAAAATGGACTGGCTACAAGTGACATGATTTAGGTGGCATATTCCTTATCCCAATTCCTGGTCTGCTGGTGCTCTGCACAGGAGATACCTGAAATCCCATGAGTCCTTTGTCCATTTCATGCAGTCTTTTGTCTCTCTTAAAATGTTAATAACTCCGTACTTGGTTGACACATTAAATCTGATCAGGCAACTGGTATAGTTGGGGGTCTTTTACTGGGAATCTGGATACTACTCTAAGCCTGCTTATAATGTAGAATGGTTGACACATTATGGTGAATTAAGACTCTTCTTTAGAGCTGACCCTATGTTTTGTATAAAATGGTTGTTTATTTGTCAAAGCATTCCCAAGATATGTACTATTTGGAAAATACTATAACCTTCCTACAAATAGTGTCTACTTAAATTCTCTAATATAGCAGTTTTACAGAATATAATTATGACGGGTAGCCTCAAGGACACCCCTAATGTTTTCCATTCTACACCTCCTGGTGTTCGCACCCCTGGGCAGTCCCCTCCACTCAGTACCTGGGTTAGTTTACCTGTGTTCAATAGTATGTGACAGAAATGATAGTGTGTTACTTCTGAGACTGGCTTGAAAAAGCCGTAAGGGGTTTCTATATTTGTCACGCTCTTGATCTTTTGGGTCATTTGCTCCAGGGTAGGCCAATGTCATGTTGTGAGTGGTCCTGTGGAAGAGTTCAAACTGTGAGGAGATGATGCCTCTGGCAACAGCCTTACCAGTGAAACTTGAAGAAAATCCTCTGGCACACAAACCTTCCGATGATTGCAGTCACGTCGACATCTTGCCTGCAACCTTATGAGAAACCTTGAGCCAGAACCACCCCCTTAGCCACTCCTAGATTCCTGACCCTCAGAACCTATGAGATAATAAATGCTTGTTGTGTTAAGTCACTAAACTGTTGGACAAAAATGCCTTATGTTGCTAGATATGAACACAATCACCCATTCATCATTCATCTCCAGAATACATAGGCTGATATCCCTATGAAACACTATAATTTAGCATGAAGTTCCCACCAGGTAAAGGTTATAAACTAGGTGTAGTAAACTCAGATGCTTACAAAGTCCAGGTAGGTGGTGGCCATGAAAAAACTAAGGGCTATTTGCTCAATGTAAGGCTAAGAACAGCTATAGATATGTGTTGCCATATGAGAATTTGGGTTGCAGTGTTACTAGTTCTTTTGATTTTTCAACATAGAGTACGGTATACATAAGTTGATCTCTTCCTAAGCACCCATGATGCTTCAGATAATGAGTATAAGCTAATCATAGTAAAGTGAATCCTTTCAGCAGTTAATTTTTCAGGAACAGACTCATAACACATAGCCAACAAGATGTAAGGAGATATCTCCTAGGAAGCTTCTTTGAAACATTTCTTTGCTCTAAAGAGAGAGAGAGAGAGAGAGAGAAAAGCAGAAAGAAGACAGAAATTTTCTTTTCCTGTTCTGTATGTAGACATACTGCGTGTTATTTACTACAGTCTGAAGATGAAGCTAATATTAAGATCATCAAGCAGAGACATCAAGAACCTGAGACTCAGTGCTACAGTTAGACACTGAAGCAATCAGCCCTTGAGAACTTGGTGTTTCATCCTATGTGAGAGTAGGTACTCCTTTAAAAGATACCTTTTACTTTCAGCCAAAGGAATTCTTATAAATATATAAGGTGCTGGTAGCCCACAATTGTGGGGACAAGTTTTTAAGTTAAATACATGTATTCAGTTTCTAGACCAAACAAAATAGTATCTGGATGGTATGCCTCTCTGTAGCTGCAAGCTTGTGATCTCTGTACTACTCTGTACTAGATACTGTACTACCATAGTATTAAACATTTTAAAGCTCATTTGATTTTATTTGAAGGTCTCATTTATCCATTGGCTACCTTTAAAAAATTTTTGTTGGAGTGTTTTCAGGTTCACAACAAAATTGTGGGGCAGGGACACAGGTTTCTCATATATCCTCTCCCACTTTCATGAGGTTTCCTCCATTATCAACATCCCCAGTTTTGTTTTTTACAACTGATAAACCTACACTGATACATCATAATCACCAAAATCTATAGTTTACATTGTACTATTGGTGGTGTACATTCAGTGGGTGAATTTATAATGGCATTTGTCATGTTTTAGCATCAAATAGAGTTTGTCCACTACCCTAAAACTTGTCTGCGCTCTGCTTTTTTGATTGCCCTAAAAAATTCTTTGTGCTCTGCCTTTTCATCCCTCCTGTTTATCCCAACCTTTGGCAATCACTGATCGTTAGACTATCTCCTCTACCAGTGTCAGACAGTTGGATTCACATAGTATGCAACCTTTTTCTTTTCTTTCATTTAGCAAGATGCATCAAAGGGTCCTCCATGCCTTCTTATGCTAATTCCCTTTAGAGCTGAATAATATTCCATTGTCTGTGGGTTGCCATTTAAGGGTCAATCACTGTGTAATGCATAATTCTTTCCATTGAGGAGTTTTTAATGAGGACAAGTCTGGAACAATGTAATTGTATACAGCATACCAGTCTAATACATATTTTGAAAGCAGAATCTGGTTAGGGAATGTTTTACAGTTTTAGCAGGCCTTAAAAGGCTGTGAAGGATTTTGTCAGACTGATGTGAATTTGGATACCTTTGTGTTTTTTGTATATAAGCCAAATATTATGTGACTGTGAAAAGGTTAATACAATTATAGTGTGGTATTTGAAACAAGGGTGCCATTTTCCCACTGAAATTGGCAGTAATATCTGCACTATCATTTTTAATTCTCTGAGCTATCATTGACAAATAATATCTGCTATCATTTTTAATTCTATGAGCTATACCACTTAATGAGGATGCTTTCAGACTTGAACAAACTGAGATAGAGAAGGGGTTTCAGCCTAAACATGACGATAAGAAAGGTTAGAAGAAATGATGGTATAGTCTACAAAAACAGAAAAGTACTGATACTTCTCTTCGTTATACTTAGATGATAGTTATTTGTTCAGTGTCCAGCACTTATCATATTGCCTCTCATTCTTACGACTGTGTAAAATGGCATTATTTTTTTATTACACACACACAAAATAAATTTGGAGAGGTTAATGTTGATCCATGATGACCAGGAAACCCCAGGATCCCTGAATCCGATCTCCCCTCATCCCCATTCTTAAGCAGTGAGTTTCCTAGAGGACCTGTACTCTTAGCAGACAAGCTCAGATCAATGCAGACTTTCACAGTTAGTTGGAGCTTTGACCTCATACCTCAAAGTACTTTCTCAACAGGCCAAATAGCTAAAAATAGCTTCTCTCCCTCCCTTTCAGCTTCAGTCCAGTCTCACATCTCAGCTTTATGGTTATTAAGATACCAATGATGACCTGAGGAAAGATAGTAAACAAAAGGAAAGGAAATAGGAATTGATCATTTTTACAAACTTATGTATATTGCACATGAAAATATGACAGGGTTTCCAGTGATATGAACTAGGTAGCATTTTGGATCTGCCTCCTTGAAATCTGTACTTCTTTTTCTTGAAGGTGGATAGAGAGAAGTTGGGGAAAAAAGGACTTTTGGTGCCTGGGTGGGAGTCCAGGAATTAATTGATTAAATTAATAACAAACTTAATAAGGATTTGAACCCACGACTGCCAGACTCTAAATTGATGCCAAATCAGTAGACTGGTAGAACTGGAATCCCAACTAGATAAAGTAAGTTTCTAGCTGGAGGCAACATCTGGCTCAGCAAAAGGGAAGATTTTTCCAACAATTTGGACTTTCTAGATATAATGTCTGCTGGCTACAGATAGGAATTTCCCCCACCAATAGTTTTCAAGAAATAGCTGGAGGTTCACTTGTCAGGCAGATCAGGAAAGGTTTCCTGCATTTGACAGGAAGTTGGAGCTCTAAATCCTTTTCCACACTCAGGTTCTGTGGTTCCCAGATCACTGGCCAGGACTTCTAGTGCTGCTTTGCTTTCAATCTGTTTCTTCTTTCCAACTGTGGCACAGACTCCTTGCACCTGAAGTGACTGAAAACCACTCCTTATGCTTCGGAAAACTCCCCAGAAAATGTGCTTAACTCAAACTAGTTTTTATTGGCTTTCAGGGACCATGGAGAGGAAGAAAGAGAACACATTAGAGAGGACAAATGCCCCAGTGAGCAGGTAAGGACTTCTTGTCATTGTCATCTGGGGGCCCAAAATGCAATATGAGGAAGAAGTATGGCAGGGAGGGAAATGAGGACACATGTCCTGCTTCACTAACAGGTTTTAACAGCGTGACTTAGTTTGACGAGTGTAAAATTTAAAGGCAGTCACTGAGGGCCTCCCCGGTGGCGCAGTGGGTTAAGCAACACACTATGAAGCAAACCGCAGCCACTGCAGCACGAGTTCGATCCCTGCTGCCAGCCAGGGAGG
>JAGFMF010011792.1:2157754-2198928 GCA_019455555.1 Galemys pyrenaicus | reverse complement strand
CCGCTCTCTGTGGTGAATCCTCTCACCCCCCCACACCTCTGGCCTGTACCCCAGTGCTTGTACGCATAAATAAATAAATCTTTAAAAAAAAAAATAAAGGCAGTCACTGAGGCTATTCCCCATACCTTAGTGGGCATTTCTTCAGTATCTGCTCAACAGTTTACAGGTATTTATCTCAATGACCCCTCACAGAGATCTCCCAGGAAGTGAAGTTACTGTCCCTTTTTCACAGAAGTAGAGCCTTACACTTAGTGAAGGAAGGGAACTTGTCTAAAATCCCACTGTGAGTAAGAGCTAGAGCCAGATTGAGTCCAATTTGATTCTCTGGTTCAAGTAACCATTATTATTTTTTTTTTTTTGGAAGGGAGGAGAGAATATCTCTGTCTATATCATTTAAAGCTGTATCTTTATATTAATATGTATAATTTGGGTAACCCTGAAAATGAGTTTGTAGAGTTAATTTCCATGTAGAGATTATACCAAGGTTATCTAAATTAAAAAAAAAAAAAACAACAAAATTTGAAAAAATATTCTATTTTATAAAATTCAGTTTTAAAAAATGGAAAAAGGGAGATTAGATGATTCTTATGAGCATTATGAACATGATATGTCAAGCAGAAAGAACTTTTCCTCTTGAATACCATCTACATGGTCAATAGCCCTTATATAGGGTTTTACGGTTTTTCTTATAGGATGCTGTTGCAGTCAAAGCCCATTAAATGTCTTCATGGCTGAGGCGAGGCAGAGAGGAGTGGCCCAGACAGGGCAGAGGTGTGCACTTTCCCCCCCTGCCATATACCTACTGCCTTTGAGTCACTGAATCATCTAGTCATTCATTCTTTATTTCCTGGATCTTTTATTTTTCTTGCACTTTTAACTAAATATTGCATGTTCTTTTATTATATTTCCCTTCATCTATAGGTTGTTGGTGTTTTATAATTTCAAATGTCTTACAGTCCCTAGACAGGCTCTCATATTATTTGATTCTTCTCTTTTATTTGACAAAGCAATGCTCAGTGTTCTTTTAACAAAATTTTCCACTTGGAACTGTACAAGTAAATACTGTTTTTATTCCACATATATAAAAGCTCCTAGCTTTTCCAAATACAGCCGCTACCCAAATTGTAAATGGAACTTTTCCAAAAGTTATTTTGTATATTGGTTTTTGGAACTCTGCAAAAGTAATATGCATACTGGGTATCCTTCCAAATCAAACTACACAGGAGCTATTCAGTCCATCATGTATGTGAAGTAAAGTGATCCCCTAAACCACCATAAACCAAATGTTCATATATAACATGGTTGCCATGAGAGTCCAGATGCAAATATATGTGAGCCCCATGTGCACCCCCATGGCTGCCCACCACCCCTGCTGTGAAGTGGGCAGGGAGAGGCCCTTTTACTCTTGTCTGGGTTTTAGACTGTGTGCCTGGGAAGAGCTGAACTCTTGGGCTCCAAATCAGGGAAGTTGTTTGTGGTAGATTTGAGGCAGAGTGCCAAGGGGGATTTGTGGTAGCCTCCTGGGGTTATTTATCCATGTGTTGTGGTAGGGAATGCTTGCGAGATTTCACTTGTTTCTTTCTTTCTGTTCCCTTTCCTTGCTCCTTTGTTGCTGCCAAAGGAATTGTAAGGAGGCATAAGATGGCATTCCCTGTCCTGTTTTTTGGCTTTGACATCTGTGATAGAGGATCATGGGAATCAGAGCTATAGCTAAGAAGTTCCTTACTGAGGTTGAGGGAGAGGATCCCTTCTTGTAAACACAACCCCCCATCCCAGAACACACACACACACACACACACACACACACACTGGTATGTGGAGGAGATGGGAGACATGTATTTCAGGGATTGGATTGGAAATTGGAAATCCTAAACACCGCATGTTGGTAGCATCAAGGAGGGATGAAAGAAGAGAGGGGCTGAACACATAGGCCGAGGAGGGAAATAATAAGTAAACAGATCCAAGTCACACTAGACCAGTTAAATAGAGGACAGAACCCAAATTGAAGGTGTCCCTAAACTCAGTCATATTAAACTACTGTTTTATTGTCTAGGAAAGGTATGTTTTAAAAGTGAAATGATTAAATCTAGATGTAGACTTTTTTGTGGATAACTCCACTTTATATGTGTCAGCTTCATAATCTGTGAAATGTAAGTAGGCCTTGGGAAGTCTTCTCACTTAGGTAGTAGTACAGGTGGCTGGAGGAGATCCCAGCTTGCCCTGAGTTCCCTCCTTTCTGTCTGGAATTCTTCTCTCTCCTCTCATAGTTTCTCTCTTTTTGAGGAACATACATATGTGAGAATTAGGTTTGCCTACACATCCCGGGAAGTGTGAGGGCAATATGTGTGCAAGCCAAGTGAGGTGGGCAGGGCATCAGTGTCTAAATGAAGCCAGCCTGAACCCCAACTTGAGCCTTCCCTATCTGATCCATCAAGGCAGCAACAGAAGGTATAAAGGAAAAGGAAAAGAAAAGGGTGTCTCTTATTAGAAGTGTAACCTATTTATCAAGAATAGTGACTGGTGAATTGTTTACCTAATCAACTCCCCCAGAGATGTAGTCCCTAAGTTCAGTTTTAAGCATGCTTTTAAAGCCAGAGAAGTATTTTTTTAAAATAGTGGGTAAAAACATATTGAATAAAGATTTGACAAGTATCTCTGAGTTCCTAATATTCCTTTTACCTAGTTCTCACTGAAATAAAATATTTCATTAATAAGAATGGGGGGAGGACTCTGGTGGCACAAAGGGTTAAGTGTTATTAGCACCATGAAGCTCTCCACAGCCACTGCAGCACAACTCTCGCCAGGGAGGGGACCCACATTGCACAGCAGACCTCTTCTGTCTTGCCTGCTGCTCCCCTGAGCAGTGTATTTCAGTTGCTCTGCCTGTTCTGCTTCCCACTCTGTCTTTGGTGAATGCTCTCACTCCTTGCACTTCTGGCCTACTCCCCAGGCCTTGTATGCATAAATAAATAAATCTTTTTTAAAAAAGAATGGGGGAAGGGAACCAATGGGATAATTTGCAAAACTTAAACTAAACTGGACTATTTGAGCTGGGATAGGAACTTAAGTTCATTTTTGATTGAAATCTAGGTTTTAGAAATAAACCTGTAAGTCATGCTTAAGTAGGGCACATTCATTTAGGAAAAAGTATTCGACCCACACATGGAATCATGATTATTGTAGAACATAAACAGGCTACCAGAGTGGGGAGAGCAAAGTGGGGAAGGAACACAAGGGGCTATGGTGGAGGATGATTATGGGTGCTTTGGTGTGGCAGCGTACAGCTGAAAGGATACATTCTATCCAAAGGATATCTGAAAGCAACTGTTCTGTACCTCTAAATCATCTATAGGGTTGTAACCAATATTCCCTTCTTTATGACCTTCTCTTTGTTTATCTTTAGTGACACAGTCAGAGACGATTGAAATGGGAAATCCTAAAACATCCAGCTCCAGATATGTATTTTTAAATTCTAAGCCAACTGTTTTTGGGGTGGGGAGGGCTGCAGAAAGGGCTCTGCTAAAGTCCAGAGCTTCAAAACTTCCTGCAGTCAGAATCTACTGTAGAGAGGTAACTGAGCAGGCTTAGCTCAGTCCCTGGCCTGCAAAAACCAGGCAGGTGCTAGAGGGCGGACTTTTTGAATAGGATGGAGACCAGGAGGGATGAAGTCTTCTCTGATGAGAAAGGAAATTCGGTATTAAGAGAGCATCGCTGAGTGCCAGTAATACCCAAACAGCTGGTGTTGTCCAGGGCACCGGGTGGACAGTGGGAGGCAGGAAGTAGAAAGGCTCAGGCTCCTTTCTCTGGGTCGGCTCAGGAATTTAATTTCAGTACATGTTTATTGGCACCTTATTGGTGCTGGCCATGGCGTTAAGCACTGGGATGTGAACTTGAATGAAACGTGGTCTTGCCCTTGAGGAGCTCACTGTTCAGTAAACTGACCTCAACGTTTTTCGTGGACTTTGATAACTTTTACCTGGGGGACTTGTCAAGGGCAAGTTGCAAATAAATCCATCCATACGTCTGAAGCTTTCAAAACCGGGAAAACAAGACCGGCACGGGGGTGGAAGAGGGATGGCTGTAGGGACTGGAGCCAGGCTTGGGAGCCTCCGGGCGCGGAGTTGTTGGGGTGCTGCCTGCTGGCAAGGGTCAGCCGAGACCGTCCCCGGCATCGGCACTCTCCGGCTTGGCTCCGGCACCGAGAGGCCTCGGCGGGGCCAGTAGCTGGGCTGGCGGGCCGGGCGGGCCCAAGCGGAGGGCCGGCGCCGGGGAGACTGCGCGCCCCACGTCCGCAGCCAGGGGGCAGAGTTCCCGGGCTCTCCGCCGCCGGCCACCTGGGGCTCAGCCCCGCCACTCCCGGCGGCGTCCGCGCCTTTTCTTTGCGGGTTCTCTTCCAGCTCCAGCGCCAGCTCAAGATCTCACCGCCACTGGGCCGGGAGTGGGGAACGGGACCCGCGGCAAAGACGGGGCGGGGAGAGGGAGGCGGTCCGCGGGGGAACGGCAGGGGGCTCGGCCGGGGGATTCGAGGGACGCTGCAGCTCCGCCCCCGCCCCCTCCTCTCCTTGCTTCAGGGTGTGAGGAGCGGGAGAGCATGGACCAAACCCGCCTGCTCTGGCACCATGACGCTCGCCGGCTTCGCGGTAGCCCTGATTTTAGGGGCGCTCCCCGAAGTGGCCGGTTCTGAGCCGGTCCTCAGTTATCCTCTTCACCATCGCCATCGCCATTCGCCCCCTCCGGGTCCCCAATACTCTTATCACCTTCCCATTCAGCAGCGACAGCAGAGGACGCCTCCACCGCCCCCTCTCCCGCGCGCCCCGCGCCCTCCGCCGGCACTCACCGCCCCGCGCCCGCACGCCCTCCACGCGGGGCACCCGTCCCGGTCGCACCCCAGGGACTGTCCGGCCCGTGAGCCCTGGGTCAACGTGACGGACTTCGGCGCCCCTTGCTTGCGCTGGGCGGAGGTGCCACCCTTCCCGGTGCGGTCGCCGCCGGCGGGCTGGGCTCCGCTGCAAGGGCAGCGCCACAACTTTTGCCGGAGCCCGGACGGCGCGGGCAGACCCTGGTGCTTCTATGAGAACGCCCAGGGCAAGGTGGACTGGGGCTACTGCGACTGCAGGCACGGTGAGTGACCGCCCGGCAGCGACGGGACTCGGGACTGGCAGGGAGCCCGCCCGACTTGAGGGCACGTTCGGCTTCTGAGAGGGTGGGTAGTCCCTGAGTTACCGACCAAGTACCTTGGTGACTTGATTTTAAGGGAAGCTTTGTGTGTGAAGGTTGTGAGTGGTGCTAGTTTCTCTGTGAGGTCCTGCACTTGGGTTCCTGGATGTTGTCTTGTTTTTGAACAGTCGTGTGTGTGGGTGTGTGTGTGTGCGCGTGTGTGTGTGTGTTCACTCACCTTGGTGGATGTGTGTTCTCTAGATCAGCTTGCTTTGACAGTGTTACTGTATTTACATAAAAGAAACAGTAAAGGAAGAGACACAGTTTCTCATTACTTGAAGGAAACACTAAATCCCAGATGACAACCAGTAACCTCCTGCCTCCAGTACCCCTCCCCCCAAAGACCCAGATTTGGAAAAAATGTGAAAATTTTGTCTTACTCCCACCGCTGACCTCTATTTGTAAAAGCCTGGTAAAATAGCTGGGTCAAAATACAACTTGTGAAAATGATGTTTACATTCTGAAGTACAGTGTGGTGAATATCAGTGAGTGAGACAGAAGGGAAAAGAAATGGGAATATTAACTGTTTTAGGGAAGAAGCAACTTGATATTGCCATGCAGATGTCAAGAACGCTGTTAAGTAGCATGATCTGTTGTTTGTGGAACATCAGTATTGGTTGGTAACATCAAAGAGATCAGGTTGGTAAGATGTTCTGGTTTTGTACTAATGAAGGCATCACAATAATAGATTTAATCTAAATAAGTAATCTGCTTTTGAAAAATGCTTTACTTTGAGTTGCTAATCTTAGTGTTCTTCTCCACTTTACATTTGGGAAAGAAAAGCCTTCTCTCCTTCAAAGTTTGAATTTTCCTTCAAAATTACTTTGGCAGCTCTCCATCCAAGCTGTGGAACAGGGTTTTCACAAATTGGGATTTTTGAAATATGTTGTGCTCTGTGTCTTTGAAGGTAATTTGGAGGTTAGCCTACACAATGCCATCCTTCTCCTACAGAAAATTTTATCATGACTTCAATTGCATCAGTCCTTTGAGCTAAAGGAAAGTGATAGGAAGGTTGAGATCAATTATCCTTCATCTTGGAGAATGAAGTCATCGCTGTACTCATGTTTCATGGACAGAATGCCAATGTGATTATAAAAAATTTGAGGTGATTTCAAGCAGCGAGCCCTAGCATTGTCTCATTATTTACTGTAAGGGATTATTTACATAGTGCAATCTCTTGTTGAGCAAACATTGGAAGGTTGTGGGGTTTTTTTCCCCATTTTTCTATTATTCTTAGTTTTATAAATGGGTAAGGATACAATACTTAGGAAATATATGTATGGGAAAAATACACAAGCTTTCCTTAAATGTATTTAAACACATTACTGAAAAGGAAAAAAAGAACTTAAAGTTAAAACATTATATTGATCTTGGTTGGTTCTTTCTCGAATCACCTACTTTCTTGTGTTGAATAGGAATTTACACCTAACAGCAGCACAGACTCTTTGTGATGCTTTTCTGTGCACAGTTAATTCACACCAGACTGCACTCCAAACACTGCATAATTGTTGTTTCTACTGCCTGGAATAAAGTGATTTGAATACCAGAGAAACAAAAGAAATCACCCAACATGGGAGATAACCCTACCCCCCACCAAAAAAGGAAAACAATTGACTGGCTATGTAATACTTTCCTCATGTTCACAGCTTAGTCTTCATAACCAGTGCTTTCCATTCTGTCATTTACTCCTCCAGCTGTGATTTGGCATAATTCACATCTTTAAAATGACTGCCATCTTCTGAATCTTGTGGCTTTCTTGGGCCTACATTTCACATAGGAGTTCATGGGTTGGTGAAAAGAATATGGAGTTGTACTTTACAAAACATTGGTGTCTGGGTTTGGCTCTGCCTTATTGGGCAAGATTTTCTCTCCCAAGTTTTGGTTTCCTTGTCTGGAGAAAAGCCACAGTTGAATAGATTGATTCATAGGACTTTTCTAGCTCAGAACATGTACCCAGATGACCTAGCTTGACACTCTGTGTTGGGCTAAGCATTTTTTTTTTTTTTTTCATTTCATTCTCATTGCAACATTATAAGATAGTGTACATTTTCACTTCACAGCTCATACTTTCCATTCTTTAATTAAGTGAACATATAGAGACATCTATTCTGTGCAGTGATCTTATTGTATCTTAAGGAATAGTCTAGAAGGAAGGGGAAAGGGAATTACCTTATGTATAGAGCACATGATTTCTGGTTTCTGATTATTTGAAAATACTGAGTTTTCTTTTTTTAAATTTTATCAATAACAATGAGGACAAAAGGAAAGAAAATGTATAGTAATGATATCCCTGCTTTAAAAAAAAAGCAGGAGGCCAGATTTCCATATTCAGTTGCATGAGACAAATGAGGAAGTTGGTGTCCTAGGAAGAGAGTTTGGTTGGGCTGGTTGGAGGAGTAGTGGGGGATCTCAGGTGAGCTCAGGAAGGGTGTGGGTGCTCCAGTGGCCCAAATGTCTGAGAGCAAGAAAGGTGATGGCCAGCCCTGGTGGTGTGAAACTTGGGAATTAATAATAGAGAATTATTTGGGGATCCATTCAGCTCAGGGATTTAGCTCTCATAATGAGTGTTAGAATCACCTAGGGAATTGTTAAAATGCAGGTACCTGGATACATCTTGCCTTCAGTGGCCTGACAAAAGAAATTCTTTGAACTGACTCAAGAGTGTGCCTTATTAATGGTCAAGGGGACTTGAATATTGAACACCCTCTTTCTGTTGGGCAAACCCAACAGAACCCACCTAGAATTGTAGTGGCGATGATCATACAGACTGAGTGAGATTGCCCTTCTGCAAGTTCTTACTGCTAGGTTTAGGGTCAGGCATAGGTAAGCCTATCCTAATTTTTTGTGTGGTTTTAGGAAATACCACCAACTGGTTTTATTTGACCAGTGTGGGATGATAACAACTTAGTTCACCAGAATCTGATTATCAACTGAAAGTGAGCCTGGTTATTTCTATATTTCCACAGGAAGAGTAAACCAACTACTAATTCCGCCAACAATGACTAGGAAGGGAAATCACTTTTCCAATCTCTGGTTAGCAAGGCAGATGGGACAGTTTGCTTGATGCTGTGCTAGAGGCTTTTCTGGTATGAGCAGCCAAACAACCAGTGGTGACTGATGATTGCTGAGTAAAAAAACAAGAACAATAAATAATAATGTGATTTTACAGGAAGAATGATTGTGATTTTACCATACAGAATGATTCATAGATCTGACTTCTTGTCATACCATGCTAATCTGTCCATGTGTACCTACTCCCCCAAATCTCCTGATTCAAAGGGAGAGACTGATTTGTGTGACAATTACTACTGTTTACAGGCTGTGCTCTTTGAATTCCATCTGGTGTTTGAAGTGAATGTTAATTAAAAATTTGGTGGAAACCTGTCTCCCTGTTTTTAGCACTGCTTTTTGACTCTATAGTAAGTGCTAGAAAACATGTATTAGCAATAGCAAATTTGATAAATTTCCTGACCGGATTGTAAATATTGAGCTCAATCTGCTTTTCAGACTAAGGCAGATATCAAATATGTTGATTTGGGAATATTATCTGATTCTTTCCTACTGAAAAATTTTTTTGTTTTTTTTTTTTAAGAAGATGTTAAGGTATCCAGTTAGTATTGCCTTTTATGAGCGATAATCTGTGACTATACATCTGTACTTAATATCTTTGAGTGTATGTATGTGTATTTGTTTGGAGGTAATCTTTGGAAAAATATTTTGGTCTGTGACTGTGAAGACAAACTTAAATATTGAGCAATAAGAAACTTTGAAAATCTCTTCATTTGATGCAGCTACTAACATGATAATGGTAAAAATTATGTGTAAAATTATGTGAAAAAATGCTGATGATAATGTGAAAGGAAAAAGATGCATGAAAAATTATATACAGTATGACTAAAGTGAGCATAAAGATGCCTACCGAACATGAAGATATCTGCAGGAAATTTGGAAGAGAAAACAAATGATAGTATGAAGTTGGGAATGAGGGTGGCTTGGATCAGTTAGGATGGTTTTAGTGAATAAGGAAAAAAATTCAAGTGACAGAAGCAGTGAGCTTTATTGTTCATATTGTAAGAAAGGAAGTTCCTACGTAGCATGCTGCTCCCGTGACACTTTTATTCTCAAAATGTGACTTTTATTCTTAGACAAGTGGTCATTCCAGGCCTCACAGAGATAATAGAGTTCTTCAGAAGAGAGGGCTTTTAAGTCACATGAAAAAAGAGCAAGGAAACCTTCCTAGAATTCCCTCACGGACTTCCTCTCCCATTTCATTGGCCAAGATTGGATCATCTGTTCCTTCCTGAGACTCTCTGGAAAGGAAAACGGAATTTCCACAATTCCCTAGATTCATCAGGATTAACCTCTGAACCCATGGGGCTCTCCTGCAAGAGGAAGCACATAACTGTGGAAGAGAACCAATGGGGTCTGCTTGGAAATATGATTGGATTTGTCTTTATATTTGGGAAACCACACAGCTCAAATTAGTGAGAAGTAGTTTAAACTGTGCCGTGAGATGCATTCTTTTTAATCACATCTAGATGAATAACATTTAGATTTTGATATGAGGGATAAAAACATGATTTATTATTTTCAGATGCTATTTCTAGGCCTAGCAAATTTATATCTGAAATGAGAAACCAGTTCTCAGTTGAGATGTTGGAACACTGTCAAGTATTTTCATTACCGTTAGAGTGATGATACCTACTTTGGGAGATAGGTAAGAGGATTGTTATAAAGTGTAGTTTAATTCCATCATTCATTCTGTACAGTAGGATGGAAATACAATACCCATACCTTCTGTTTATGGGTTCAGAGATTCATGTCTGTGAAATTTCTGTTAGAGTTGTATGCATTTATTGTTAGTATACCATAACTTACCATGAGTCAGGTCTCCTTTTACATAATATTGTATAGTATTTTAAATCCAGGAATAATTGATAGAATTTGTAAATTTCTAACAAGCTCAATGTAAATGGGTAGTATTATGTATTCAAAGGATATGCTCTCATTTTAAACTAGACCAGTTCAGACTTTTTTTCTCAGTACTGAAGGTATCGGCATGAATAATGAATGAACAATGAATATGAATTATAGATGTGAACTAATGGAGGCAAATATAGTTTAGTTGGATCTTGGTTTAGGGGAATGTTCAATATGTGAAGAGATGATTTCATTTTATTTTGATATGGCATATTTTGAATAAAATCTATTTCACAATGCCAAAGCTGGTTTTACTTAAGGGTAAATATAGACAAAAATTGTATACTTTAGTACTGTCAAATAGGGTATAGGAAAAATATAACACGACAATTTAACATGTCCTAACATTCTTGACAAATTCAGGTCCCCAATTCTGTTGTTTTTAGGCAGTATGAATTTTTTACTGTATTTCATTGTTTAGATAGGCAATCTTTATTTAGTTCTTCCAGGGTTGCTTTTGATTTTAGACATAAGATTATGCTTAATCCATTTGTCAGATGTATTTACTAATTGTCCAATGTAATTTTCTATTCTTTTGAATTGTTTGTAAACTGAAATTTCTAGTACTTTCATCTTTAAGTATACTTTGTCAGGAATCTGAGCAAGGACTTGATTATCATCAGCATACATTCTTTCTGATTCCACCAGAACAATAGAAATGACTACAATTAATTATCTTGTGCCTCTCTAAAGTTCAATAATAGATAAGAAAGGATTTGTATGACATTAATTTTCTTTTATTCATTCATCAAATTGTGATATTAATTCTATTCAGAACCCATGGAGATAGATCTTCAGTTTTTCTTTCTTATTTGAATTAGCTAACTAAATATATAATATCTTTTTATTTGGTTTATTTTCAAATAAGCGAGACTTATAGAACAAAGATAGCAGGACTCATTGGTTCCTTTCCTCTTATTGTTTCAGGCATCCTTGCACTGTGGAGTGTGGGACGGGAGGTCTTGCTAGTTGTCCCAGGAGGGACAATATCAAAATGACTCTATTCCTTTGCTAGGGCTGCTGTCGTGAATATCCCAAACTGAGTGGCTTCCACGGCAGAAACTTAGAGCTTCACAGTTCTGAGACTAACAGTCCAGGAGCAAGGTGTCAGCAGGACCTTGCTTTCTTTGCAGGCACCAATGTAGGCTCTGCTGCAGGACACTCTCCTTAGCTTCTGATAGCTCTTTGGCTTCTGGTAGTATAATTTCAGTCTTCAGATGTTGCTTTCCCTCTGTGTATTTCCTGTGTCCAAATTTTTCTTTTTACAAGAACTTAGTCACATTGAACTAGAACCCACTGTAATGACCTCATCTTAACTTGATCACCTACAAAGAACCTAATTCCAAATTCATAGGTACTGGGAATTAACCCTTCATCTTTTCGAAGGACAGGGTTCAACCCACAGCCATAGCTTAAAACTGAAAAACCAATAAAACTTGTGAAGGGAATCTAATGTAAGCAGCTATTCTTTCCTAGATTGCTTGTATTGATGGATATGGATAAAATGGTTAAAGAGAACGCTTCTTGAATGTCTCTTTGTTTTGGGAATTCCTACTTGTTAGCAAAGTTGTCTATGAAGCATATTTTGGTACCATGATTCTTTTATGTTCTCTTTCCTTTATAGAACTGGAGATATATCTACATAGAAGGAAAATAATAGTAAACCAAAAAGATAGTACATTTAACATTTTGGGGCAGGGAATTCTGAAGGAAGCAGAATTCTGAGGACTGTCACTCATGGCACACTGTGCCCTCAGGTAGTTACAATACCAGCAGACAGTTGACCATTTAGTTTTACTTTCCAAACTAACTCTCTGGGGGCTTGTTTTCCATGACATGCCATCATGTATAGCTCAACAGTTTCAGATGTTCTGTTACTGTTTGGCCTGTACATTTGCAATACCTAATATATTGATCTAAAAACATGGTGTATTAATACATTTTAAATGTTTACATTTAAATAATTGCCATCAAATAGGCACTTGAGGGACTTTATGATAGATCCACTGGGGCAGAAAGAAGGGGCATTTTTGATAACAAAACCTTGCGGCAATTGGAAAATCTTTGTCAATCCAAGAATTTTGTCTAGAATTTATCTGAAGAGCTTTGTTGCATTAAAAATGATCTTACCTGGCTTTGACCTTTGTAAGTTGCTTTGTTGTTTCTTGTTGGTTTTTACTTTTCATTCTTCTTCTTCTTCACCTTGTAGTTATGCACCTTTGAATTTGTGCAGATGTCTCTCTTTCTACAGATTTGTACAGCCCATGGGAGGAGCACCACAAAGCCACTTCTCTCCTATTTTATATTATGTGAAAATCTATCGGCTGTCTTGTACTTTTCCTGGACTATAATGTTTGATGGAGTCATTGTACAATATAGTAAATACAATGGCGAAAGCCAACATGGCATAATACATACCAGAAGTTTTACAAAGTACTTAATCTATTGAAGGGGCTTTACTGACATTCAGAGACTGGAGGATATTAGTAAGGGTGAGAATCTTGGAGGTAGAAGGTTTTCGTTCTGTCACTGCTAAGTTACTTTGGTTCATGGCTCTCTCATCCACAAATTGAGGAAAGTGAAGCACAGTTTTTAAAATCTTGACCACGTCAATCACTTTTAGAGAATAAGTACAGCAAGAACAATGTAAAATCAAAACCAAACAAAAATATGAGCTATCTAAAGTGTATATAATATAAATTGTGTGTCAAAATTTTTCTTATTTTGGAGCTGATTGTTATACTATTGTGCAGATTTTTTAAAAAAAATCTCTTCTAATTATTAGAAGAATTTTCACATCATAGAATTAAAACCATTAAAAAAATCTGAGGCCAGTGAAATTATAATTTCTAATAATATTTTAGAAATGTGTATGGCTTTGAGGAAGGGTTGCACCACATAGAAGGCCATTGCTAGAAAAGTTTGCATTTTGAGGATATTGTGTTGCCAGTGGATTTTGACAGAGAACTTGTTAGTCATAGACGTGCAAACTGCCTTTCCAGAATTGCAAATATTTGTATTCATTTGTTGCAGAGAATTTGGATGAGTGCGCCTTATTTCTTGCCAGGTAGCAGATACAGCTAAGTGAATCCAGGCTCTCGGAGTGTGTTTAGAGTATCTGAGCAATGATGGTGAAACTGATAGTTGACTTGGAAACTATTTTCAGCTGTCTTCACCTGTATAGTGATGCTATGGTAACAGTTGTAAGTCTTGCAGGGTTTTCTCATCTCCAAATATCTTGATTTGCTTAGCTGATAAGCATGCATCATTGCTTCTTGGTAGCTTTTTGATGGTTCAGGTATTGTTTGACATCTTATTCTGATAATTTAACATGCATAAGTAGAATTTCAGTTTCTTTTCATCACTAGAGCTTTCTTCCAACCCTTTACATGAATAATTTGATGGAAGGAGGGTGGTATTAATAAAGAGATAACAGATTAATTTAAATATTTCAAATATTTGAGGTCTTGAACTAAATTCTTTTAGTTGAAGTGAATGGTTGGTATTTACAATATGCATAATAGTATGTGTGTCTCTATAAAAGAGATTTTCTGATTAAAAATCTTCAAAGTCTTCAAACGTATTTCTTTAAACTGTTCTGCTCTTCACACTTTTCTCTGAGGTAGACAAGCTTCCTCTAACTTAGCCTGAATTAAAGCGGTTCTGAATGTATGAATGATTTTTAGATAATCTGCTTCTGAATTGCCCATCCTCACATCTTCTCCTGAATAATCAGGGCCTGACAGTGTAATGCTTTGCCTCCACTTACTATTGCTTCTTACTTGAATTAAGTGACATTTTGTCATGTGAAAAAGGATATGTTTTTCTTAAATGGTTACGTTTTTTAAGGATGACGTGTTTGGCGACTAATCCCTTGCAAATGAAACAAATGGGTAATTTGTGAATCCAACATTTTAGTTAAATTATTTTAAAATCATGCATAACTTTACAAGTATATAAAATATGGCATCATATTTTATAGGACTTAATTTTTTAATTTTGTTACCTATGAAAGAAAAGCCATCATAGATGATTTTGAATGGAGTTTTAGTGTTTGGGTTTGATTCCTCCTCTGCTTACATGTGTTTTTTGGCTGTCACCCTATATTTTCTCAGCAAACCGGTACCCATAAAAAGAGAGAAGAGATGTCCCTAAGAGATGAGACTTAAATTTTTGTTCCAGGAGTGTTTGAATTTGAAAATTTGAATGTTGGCTCTTAAAGTCTAAAGGAATCACTGATATCCTGGACTATGGAGGAGCTAAGGGGGGGGGGTGGCATGGAAGGGGGGGGTCACTTTCTAGGAACACTTGATTACTACACCGTTCCTACCCTTTGGCCATTTTTATAAGATTAACATTAGGTAATGTTTTCAGCACTGACCCCTCTTAGATATTATAAACATAACCTTTATACTTTTCATGACTACTTGAAGTTGAAAGTAGAAAAAAAGCTTAAAGTTAAAAATAGAAAAAAAAGACATTTTACTCTTTAGTGGACGAACGAATCAGATAAGAGGAGAATCACAACTTATTTATAAACAGAGCCCTGAATTGTGTTTCTGTTTCTTATCTGTGACCTCATGTGAAGATGAGAGGTGGCCCATAAGTGGTAAGAGCTTTCTATGTGATATAAACTACTATTTGAAATGCAACATCAGACATTTACTATACTCTTCCACTCCTTTACAGTTAGAGTTTTAGTTTGCCTCAATAAATAAGAAAATACAATTAGCATAGACATTAGGATGTAACGTGTCACCCTCTTCCCTGTAAAAGGCCTCTCCATCTTCATTTAAGAAAGAAGTAGGTGCTATAAATGGTGGAGAGTGGACTGCTCTGACTGAATCTCTTACCACTTAACTGGACAAAGCACATTAGATGAGGACGAGTTCATTTGTTCGTGTGATTATTTGTTTCTAAAGGGTTTGGGAATTCTTTTCCTCTTTAGGGTCAGTACGACTTCGAGGTGGCAGAACCGAGTCGGAAGGTACATTGGAAGTGTACGCCAATGGCGTTTGGGGCACAGTGTGTGGCAGCCACTGGCATGATTCTGCTGCCACGGTCATCTGTCACCAGCTGCAGCTGGGGTGAGTTCACCTGTCCCGGACCAACTCCATCTGTTAATATCTGAGGATAGTTCTGGGCACCCACTGTGATGTGGACAATTACCTCTTCCCTCCTAACTTTCACTTCCTAGTTCTCAGCATCACAAAAGAGTTACAAAGAAAGGGTCCTCTTTAGTGGAAAGACTGAGTTCTCTCACCTCTAAATGCACTTTACATATTGCTGTGTACACACTGGGAAATGGACAAATGCTGTGTGATTAAAAGTTGAATACATTTTTGCTAGGAAGCAAGGCATTTGCTGCTGAGAGCGGTGATTTCTCAGTAACCCCTAGCAGCACTAAGCCACTATCATGCTTTCAGCTTCCTCTTTTAAGTTCCCTAACTTTGAGTCCCCCTCATTTGAGTCCATCTCTGTGGAGTAGAGGAGGGGGCCAATATTGAAGGCTATATTTTGTTTACATTATGATCCTGACAGAGCTACGAGGGGCGTTAATGCAGTGATTTCATTACTTCAGTAATTATAAAAGAAGCATTGTTATAAACAAGGGTGAAAGAATTAGGCTGGAATTTACAGTGCCATAGAGTTTTGGATGCTGATTTTATCAAGGAGTATTTTGCCTGACAGTCATTGGCAGTGGGGAGAACACTAAGAGTGTCGTTGACTTGATGCTTTTTCTTTTGAGGGCCTGAAGATAGTCTATATTTGCAGGTTGACTTCTGTATCTTCCATTCTATACTTATCTTTTATTACCCCCTATCCAGGATAAAGTCATGGAAGAGTACCATTTTCCTGAGACTTAAAACAGGGCACTGTAGTGGCACACCATTGTGTGGTAACAAGACTTTCAACTGCTGAGTGCATATAAACTCTTTCTGCAAACACAAACTTTAGATAAACTGATCCAGTTGCTTATATTATCTCATACTAGTCCATTTAAAGAAAAGAATTACACAAGAGCAGAGCAACCCAGCTTTATTGCTGTTAAGACTCAGTCATCTTTTAGATATATACCCAAATATTTAATGTTTGGTTTTAGTTGTTTTTTTAAAGATTTTATTTATTTATGCATACAAGAGCTGGGGTACAGGCCAGAGTCCAGGGAGGTAAGAGGATTCACCAGAAACAGAGCTGGAACAGAACAGGCAGACTGACTGAAAGACACTGCTGAGGGAAGCAGCGGGCAAGGCAGGAGAGGTCTGCTATGCCATGTGGGTCCCCTCCCCAGCTGGCGGCAGGGATTGAACTTGTGCTGCAGTGACTGAGATTTGCTTCATAGTGCGTTGCCAAACCCACTGCACCACCAGGGAGGCCCTAAAGTTTGGTTTTTGGACTCTGTTGCATGGAGATATTTCTAGAGATTATGATTTTAGTCATATTGACATTGACTTATTTTAGGTGTAACATCAATTTATACATATTAAAGGTTACTTATAAAATATGTAGATTAGATGCATTAAAAATAGTATGTAGCTGCATGTCATTATTTTATTAGTTTCAAAGTTTTGCCACCAAAGACTAAAAATGAGGTTTTAAAAATTGTGAATGATGGGCCTCCCTGGTGGCGCAGTGGGTTAAGCAACACACTATGAAGCAAACCGCAGCCACTATAGCACGAGTTCAATCCCTGCTGCCGGCCAGGGAGGGGACCCACATGGAGCAGCAGACCTCTCCTGCTGTGCCTGCTGCTCCCCTCAGCAGTGTACTTCCGTTGATGTGCCTGTTCTTCTCCCCGCTCTGTCAGTGGTGAATCCTCTCACCTCCCACACCTCTGGCCTGTACCCCAGTACTTGTATGCATAAGTAAATAAATCTTTAAAAAAAATTGTGAATGTAAAGCATCTTTTGCTGTTATCTTGCTTAGGTGTTGGAATAATAATCATTTTGAAAGTGTTACCATAAAACTCTGGAGTAGAAAAGACTTTTAAACACTTGAAAGAAGACAGAACTTAGAGAGATTGCTGCTTAGAGTGATTTTCAGGCGAGTCCAGACTGGAAGCAAAGACTCACTGGGCATGTGACACACTTCTTGCATGAAACCAACCAGCCTTCCTTTTTATATGAGTAGTATTTGCCCATTTTCTTCTAAAATCAGATGCATACATACCAGTCATTATTCAAGATTGATAAAAAGATTGCCATTGGTAGTCAGCCATTGGAAGTTCTGATATTTTTATTTCTATGATACTAATATAATTCACTGTTTTTCTTTCTCTTCTATACCCATATCTATTGTTTTTTAAAACTTCAAATGCTTTGATAAAAATATCTATGTTTGATAACCTAACACTGATTACTATACTTCCAGAGGAAAAGGAGTAGCAAAACAAACTCCGTTTTCGGTCTTGGGCTTTATTCCCATTTACTGGAGCAACATCCGTTGCCGAGGAGATGAAGAAAATATACTGCTTTGTGAAAAAGACATCTGGCAGGGAGGGGCATGTCCTCAGAAGATGGCAGCTGCTGTCATGTGTAGCTTTCCCCATGGTAAAAAAATATTTACTCTCTTGTTTTACTTGCATTGTTTTCAACACGATTCCAAATGATAAAAATATCTAAGTTAAATTTTTTCCTAAAAGAGTTTAAATACTGACTTAGGTCTGAATCATCATATTCCATAGGCTGATTGATGGCCATCAGCAATTTGAATGCTATTAGATTTTCAAATGGTATTTCACTTTTAATGTTTTTTATCTAACTCACTTATAAAAAATTATATACTGTGTATGAAAGACTTATTTTGGTCATGCAAGATGATGATGGAATTAAGATGGAATATTTTATATTTGAAACCAAATATTGTAAGATTTCTTCACTTTATACGATGAAATATAATCATGGTACTGGTGTCCTCTTTGGAGTAGCTAGAAAGATCATTCAATGAAAATGGATTTCTACCTTGAATAAGTGCTCCTTCTAAGCACATATACAAGACATGATTTAGTAGAATGATTTCAGTACACAAATATGCGCATGTTATATGAACTTGAGTGAAGGAAGAACAGTTCCACTTCATGATGACTGACAGGTCTTGTGGGAACCATAGTGTATTTGACTGTGTCACCACAACCTGAGGCTTCCTCTTGTCCCTTCCAACTTTTGAGCATTTTCCTATGGGACAGCAATATAGCCAAGTGTCAAAGGTCTTGAAATGCTAGCTCTAGCCCAAGGTATGTATATTGAGGAGAAATAGAAATACTCCTATGTTCATACCAAATTTAGAGTCATCTCTATGAATTGGCTGAAGAACCTTTAAGATGCCATGAACTTGCTCTGAGACCTGAGTCCTTTTTCGTGATTGAGGTACATGTTAAACCTTGATATCTAGTATGTTTTTCCTTTTCTTCTACTTTTTACAAGCTCCTATGTGTACATACACATACATGCACACACTTTGGTTCAAGGATGGTGTAAAGTGGACTCATTAATGCACTGCTTTTTGTAGATTACTTGATTGATAAAATATTTAATGTTTTTCAATAGTAGAGTAAGTAAAATTTTGAAAATAACAATTATTTTTCTTTCAGGATATTTACTTTAAAAAATAAACTATTTGTTTATACTTTGTATAAACTATCTGTTTATGCTTTAGTTCCAAAGATACATTTAAAGTCATCTATCAACATACATACATATAGGTGGTTGAGATGTTAGACCTGAGAATGAGCAAAGATTCTCTCTGGTGTATTACATGAGAATGTGAAAACAAACAGCTCAAAGCAGCAAACACTGAGTGGACACTAAGGCACAATGATAGACCTTTGATACATTCTTTTAATTTGGAAATTACATTAAGTGTCTTGTCAATCTAGTGCTTGTTGCTTTCCAGTTCTTGGGTGGGCACTAGATAGAGGAAATAACAATCTAAATGAAATGCCTCAGAGTTTTATTTATCCATTAGTTAAACATGAGTGGGCTACTTTAGCGAATTTATCTTCAAATGACTTTTTGTGTTTGTTGGAGGATGCGGGATGTTGACTAAATCTTGACCTTGAGATGTCTATAGTTTTGTAATTACTTGTAGACATTTTAAAATAAAATGCAACATTTAACAATGTAAAGTTACATGTCCTAACAATTTTAGGCTATAGGTGATTTTCAATTTCCTCTTGAAAATTTTTTATTTTTCTCTTTCCTCCAAATTTAACCTGGTGGTAGAAACAGGGGAGATGAGGATGCAACTTAAAAAACGGGTTTTCCATAAATTTTTCTTTATTTTTCCAATTCTTTTAAAAGAAAAATAAGCATAATAACAGGCAAATTTATGTTCCTTGATACTATTCAGCCATCAGTTAGTTATAAGTAACTAGTATACAATATTGAGAATAGTTGTTTTTAAACCTATAATAATCTTTTTACAAATTACAAGTGCTGATTATTGTTAGGTAACTTATAATACCAGAATATGTATCTATTCAAATATTTGTAGATCTGAATCTGCTGCAAAACTCAAGTGTGATTATTTGAATATAAATGTGAATATCTAAATGCCACTTGCCGACTGCCACTTAATCGTGAAAGAAGTGGAAGCATATTTCATGTGGATAAAGGATTAACATTGGACCAAAGGTGCAACTAGACTTCCTAATAGAAGCTTAATCTGTTCTGAATCTTTCACTTCATTACAT
Source organism: Galemys pyrenaicus (assembly GCA_019455555.1). Lineage (NCBI taxonomy): Eukaryota > Metazoa > Chordata > Mammalia > Eulipotyphla > Talpidae > Galemys > Galemys pyrenaicus. The sequence goes on along the minus strand of JAGFMF010011792.1, from coordinate 2,179,040 downwards.
CCTTAGTTCCAGAGAACTTGACTACCTCACTAAATTTTGTTTGTGCCTCTACACCTTTCTTCATACAGTCCATTTCGCCTGAATCACACTTCTTCCATCTCTGATTTCTGAAACCTCTTCAGATACCAGCTTCTTGAGAAGAGGTGATCTAAGTACCCCCTCCAGAGAACAAGCATCCTTGCTCTGGCAACCCTGCAGGGTCTTCTTGATGACCCGTTGTCTACGCGTTTTGTGCACGTCCTTCGGCATGGACATCTCCAGGACAGGGTCTTTCTAGTGCCCTTTTGAAGGCCTTGCCCAGCTTGATGCTGCACTTTGCGCACAGCGGATGGCTGGCCTTTGTTTGGCAGAATTGAATGCATTGCTAATTATTTCTCCTTCCTTGGGATATCCTTTCTAGGTTTTTACCACTCATTTGTCAGTCCACTCAGTCCACACACGTGTTGTGTGCTTCTGAGTGTGCTGGATACCTGACATAACAGGGAAAGGCACTGTCTTTATCCTCAGTGTATTTGACAGGAGGTAGACAATAGGCATGTCACCAGTGAACCACTGACTACTTTAGATAAAGAAAATACTCAGAAGGCAATAGACAAACTAGCCAGTGGAGTAGAAAGTGCCTGAGGGTGCTACGGTCGCTTGATAGCCAGGGTAGCTTGTGTTCTGAAGACATTGTAGACGGTGAGGACTGAATGATGAGGGGTTGGCGGCCATGTGAGGATGTGTGGGAAAATTGCTCCAAGCTGTCAGGACTGCACATGTGTAGATCCCAAGGTAGGGTCCAATTTCAAGTGTTTCAGGGATAGAAGACAGAGGACACTGGAACTGTGGTCTCGTGACTGAGGCCAGGAGTGGAAAGAGACCTGCAGAGACTCGCGAGGGCTGGACGCTGCACACTCAGATGAGGAACAGGCAATGGGAAGCCTTAGCTGGTTCTTAACAGAGGAAATGATGACGAGCTGCTTGATATCCAAATGAATTTCAACAAAGGATTTTGCAGCTACTAGACATGATGTGCACTACTTGTTTACTCGGTTGATCTTTAGCAGTATAAAAATATTTCTGTACTGAAAACTAGGATGCTGCAGACATAAGTGCCATCTTTACTAATTCTGTGTTGGTAATGGCCAAGGCACTGCAAATAAAGAGAATCAATATTACCACCACAGTGTCATCAAAATCAAATGTATTTCCAGTACACTGCAATTTCAAGTGTGTCTTTTTTTAACTTTTGAGGTTGTTGGGGAAAAGTAAGTTTGGACTACTCCTTAAGTCAATTTGTCTGAATGTCATTCTGCTTGTAATTGCTCAAGATTACTACAATATTAATTAGGTATGTGTGTGCATCCAAATCACTGAAGTGACTTAATTAATATCATTTAATTGTTGAGAATGGCAGTGAAGTAGCATATAGTAATCTGAAGACTCAATGTGAACATGTAGGTTTAATTACTGTTTAATTCTCCCCGGCCCCACAGGCCCAGCCGGCCCAGCACGCCCAGTCATCCGCCTCGCGGGTGGGAGCAGCGCGCATGAAGGCCGGGTGGAGCTCTACCATGCTGGCCAGTGGGGCACCATCTGCGACGACCAGTGGGATGATGCCGATGCAGAAGTGATATGCAGGCAGCTGGGCTTAAGGTTGTTTTTCTTGTTCTTGTGTTGTACTTAAATCTTGGAATCTATTTTCACACCCAGAGAGGTGCGGTGTGTTTAAATTGCCCATTTCCTTGAACAAATAGAAAAGGCCCTTTTGATCTAGGCTGTAGGCAACCTGAAGAGAACTTGTTTACTCTGCAGCTCTAGCTGTTTTGTATCTGAGTTTGATTGATTTTATATCTTTATAATCCTGAGCTACTCTTCATAGTAGCCTCGATGAGGCTAAGAGCCCTGTGCCTATGCCAAAAATAACAAGAATGTGAAGAGTATGGCATAGCATAGTTAACACTGACAGCTGCAGTGTGGAGTCAAGCGATGTGGCATTTTTTATCATTTATGTCTTTCTGTAAAGAAAAAGCAACACTTTTGGGGGGCTTAGAAAAATGCACAGAAAACTTAAGTGAGCATTGTTTAAGTTACTTATAGTTCCAGAAATGATTCTCATAATTCCTGTACTGTCAAGCTCTTTCTTGAAAAGCAAAGATTTTTCCCCCCGCTCTTCAGTCAAGGTCATGTTGACAATGATCTATTACTTAGAAAGAATATAGGGCAGAAAAAGAAGAAAAACTCTATTAATGTTGAACGTATACATGGGTATACGTTTTTCCAATGTTAGTTCTTTGCTCTTTTTTGTATGAGGGGACTCACGTTGGGAAAAATTATTAAAAGGAAAAATATCTCCACATATACAAAGCAACAAAGATCCTCCATAGCCCATGCAACAATCAACCATCCAGCTTGGTAGAGTTTTGTTTTATTATAGTAGTCTGATGCTCTGAGCTGACATTGTTTGCCTTGGTTTTAATTTTATCATCTTTCATAAGTTTGCATTAAAGTACTTTTATGCAGCTGCTCTTCCTCTTGAGTGTTCCTCACTTAAAGGCACAGTACTTTTAGATGAAATCATTTTTTAATGGCACATGGTTGATAGCAGGCAGCGTAATTACCACTTGTCTCAATTCGTGATTTGTTCTTAAGCAAATTTCATCACAGTCTTATTTGCTTTGTTGGATTTCCAGAGGGAAACTACATCATGCCTTCCTGGCGTGGTGGTTACAGTTCCTTGTGAGATACTGTCTTGATGGTACCCCCTCCGCTTTAATGGTGTCTGTAGATAGTGGTAGCTGGCACGCTTCCTAAATACAGAAGGAATACTGCGCTCAAGATACTTAAATATGATCAACCTGCAAGTTGGAGAAAGATGAGGAGCAGGAAAGGAGTCAATCAGCTGTTAGGAGACCGAGTTTAAGAACGCACGTATACACTCTGAAGTGCGCGTGTACGCAATGAACATGCTGCAGTTTCAGCTGGAGACATTTTAGAGTCCCTTTGTGCTCTTCATATTAGAGCATTTCCTCAGGTCTTTTAAAATGCTTAAAAGTATAGCTTAGAATGATGACATTATTTTTCACTGTGTGACTATGACATAATTTGCAAAGGAATTTACAGTTTTTGAAAATTTCTTTCCTCTTAGGTTTTTTGTATGCTATAAAATTTTTATGTAAATCATGTTATTATTATTGCATGGTCAGTCAGAATATGAATTCTTTTGATACAAATTGCTTTTTCAAAGCTGTTTCGTTGCTTTTTGACTTCCCTGTTCAGTTATTTACAAACATGTGTTTCATACACGTAACCAGAACAGTAACTTGGTATGTGGAACAGCTGAGCAGGAGTCATTGTTTAATAGTTAGATGAGGAAACTGGCCCTCTGAGGTTACCTAAGCCCTGAGGTCTACTGTTAGTGTGGGCCAGACCTTGAGAGTTAGGGCTCCTCTTGTAGGGTTTCTTTTTTCATAGTAATGCTGTTTGCAAAATAGCCAGGTGTTACTCAGAATGAAAACATAGGGCTAAAAAAATATAGGAACGTCAAAAAGGAAGGTTGACTTGTGGCCAAAAAATGACAGTAAACATATTTAGATACTCTGTCTTTGAAGTGCCATAGGCTCCTCATTGAATCCTGCTTTGCAGCCAGACAAGATTTACTATCTTGTGGCTGTGTATGTTGGGTAAGTTATTTAACTTCAGCACTTCAGTTTCTTCAGCTGTAAACTGGGGCTTGTGGGGAGGATAAAACAAGTTCATGCATTTGAGGATGTTAGGTCAGTGCCTGGCATAGAGTAAGTGTTCAGTGGACTTCAAATATCATTAGAGGTCTAGGGGATTGCTTTCCAGAAAGAAATCTAGGATATTGATATTAAAAAGTGAGTTTTCAAGTCATAAACTGCTACTTGCAGTTAAAGGACCCATCTTTAATAAGCTAACAAATAGTTATCCTGCATGGTAGAATTGTCTAACTCTATTCTGCGTAGAGTTTGGGGATTGATAAAAGTGTTGTTATATATATATTTTTCTTTTCATTAGTTTTTATTTTTGAAATGTCTGCCTACTTTTATTGAGCTATAATTGACTTGTAGCACTGTATAAATGTAAGGTGTATTAAGGTAACATAATGATTTAACTTGTATTCTGAAATGATCACTATAATAAATCCATCTTCATATATATATATATATATACACACACACACAAGAGAAAGAAATGCTTATTTTTATGTGATGAGAACTCTTAGGATTTATGCTCTTAATAACTTTGATACATATCATACAGGAACTATATAACTTTCATACATAGCTTTATTACTATGTACATACATAGTTACCATGTTGTATCCCTCTTTTTTTTCATAAAAGCACTAAACTTTATAGAAATACTAAGTAGGTTTGATAATGTGTCAAATAAGGATTATTCATTGTTTTTTGAGGTTGCTTTCATGTACGTTAAATAACTTTAACACAAAATAATAACCTTAGTGTATATTAGAGGTCCCCTATCACAAATCTGTTATGTGGTCAGAGGGTAAGAAAGTAAGCAAGATTGGGAAAGACAGAGAACACACAGATTTGTGGAATTGATCTAACACTTATTTGAATTTAACAGATTCCCCTGAGACTGTAAAACACCTTTAAGGGTGGAAGCATCAATTTCTTTGGTATATTCCCCTGGAAGCCAGCACAGGCCAAGGCACCGGGAAATACCATGACTGACTGAAGGAACGGTGTATATGTAAATATTATCTTCTTAAGTTTAACCAGCTCAAATAAAACCTAGAAAGCCTAATGTGTTACATCATAATTGCCTTGTTATTTTTTGTTTTCAAATTTATTCTGTTTATTTTTCTGATTAGTTATCTCTAAATGTTTTTTGTGGTCATTGAAACAATGTTTATAAACAAAGGAACCATGGGAGTATCTCAGGAAGAAAATAAAACAGCCACGTGGGTTCTTTTAGTGTGTACTTTGGTGTAGACAGCTGTCCTCAGGGTCACCCTTCGGGGCTTCTGCTCTTCTACACTGTGTTCTCTCTTTCAGAAGAGATGTAGTTCAGAGGCCCTTTGCTTTTTCCTAAGACCTTACCCCATCCTATTTTGCACATTTGAAATATATATTTCAGTTATTCTGCCCAGTCTATCTCCAGTTGCTTCCAGTCATTGAATGATTTCAGCTCGTTACTTTTCCTTAGCAATAAAAAGCCTGTGGTTTGCAAACTTTTAGCCTCCCTATTGTATGGCAACAATATTAATCTTTTTAACCTGTGAAAATATGGTAGGTAAGAATGCCTTTGTTTCAATAAACCACCATATCATGTGGTCAGTGCACACAGATAGCTCTTCCTCTGCAAGCAGCCTGATCCTCTCCTTTTCCCAGGGATTGTTTTTTTTTTTTTTTTTTTAATAATATAATAGTAAGTTATTATGAATTTTGAGTTGTTTTCCTTTGATTGCTACTATGAATTACAGATGTTTCTTCCAACTTGTTGGTTTGCTTTTTGGTTCTGATTATGTTGTAATTGCCATACAGTTGTTTCAATTGCATATGGTTAAATTTAACTTTTTAGCCTTTGCTTTCTGACTTTTGACTTTCTGATCATGTTCAGAAGATCCTCTTATGCCCAGAGTTATAAGAACTATGTTCCTATTATTTTATTCTAGTAATGTGTTAACCTGCCTGTCTCCCTTCCTCTTACTTTTCCTCCCCTGCTCCCTCCCTAACCATCTCCCTCTCTGGAGCCTTTTCCATTATTTTATAGTCTTTTAAAATTAGTTTATTTTGTTAATTAAATACCATTGTGTTACATCTTTCATGATCTTCTTTATAATCATTATCTTTACTGAAATCTAGGCTTCCAGAATGTGGTATTGTTTTGAACTTCAGGAGAAGCAAATTAAATACAAATAGATTTGAGTAAAGAAATGTTTTATTACCAATATATTTGTGAATAACAGAGAACTGAAAATGACAGTAGCTTAACCAGGGCAAGAATGTATTTCTCATGAGGCCGGAGGCAGGAAGCTGTAGGCTAGCTCTGTGGTTCCACACTCAGCAGGGGCTCAGGCTCTTTCTTATCCTTAATTTGGCCCTTTATGACCCTGGATTGCTCCTGAAACTTCAGCCATCATCTCTGCTTTATGTCAGCAGCAAAGAGAAAGTGGAAAAAATAACATTTCCTACAAGTCATATATAACATATGTACCTAAAAATTACTGGCCAAAATGTAATCATCTAAAATAGGTACATAGTTTCAGTTGGGGCAGATGAAAAAGTTCTGAAGGTGATTGGTGATGATAACTGCACAAGGAAGTGAATGGACCTACTGCTACTGAACTGTACACATAAAAATGGTTAGCATGGCAAATTTTATGTTAGCTGTGTTTTACAACTAATAAACACAGTCATCTTGAAGGAGAAGGAACTGGGAAATGTGTTTATTCTGGATAGCCATTGCCTTCCTAAAAATCTAAGTTTCCATTGTTAATGAGGAAAAGGAGAATAAATAGTAGGGAATATCTTGCAGGCTGAGACATTTATGTAACTGAGAATATAAAGAGCAACAAATAAGCAACAACAAAGAAATACAGCAAGTCATGCATGACCTATTGATAAGTATGGAATCATCATGATTATACCTTTATCAGGGGCAAAAGAAATGTCGGAAGTACCTGCAGTGTTTAATTCAGAACACCGCTGTCCTTCTGTTTGTTTAGTGGCATTGCCAAAGCTTGGAACCAGGCATATTTTGGGGAGGGATCCGGACCAGTAATGCTGGATGAAGTTCGCTGCACTGGGAATGAGCTTTCTATTGAGCAGTGCCCAAAGAGTTCCTGGGGAGAGCATAACTGTGGCCATAAAGAAGATGCTGGAGTGTCCTGCACCCCTCTAACAGGTGAGCATTTCACCCCATTAATCTGCCAGTTCTTGGCTCCAGCACCATTTGAGTCTACCTTCTTTTCTCCTCAGTTAGATAATACTACTACCTGAGCATACAAATAAATACCCCCAGTTAAAAAGAAACACTAACACAACTTATATATTAAAATGCTGTTTCCTTATTTGTGGATACTTCTGAACTTTTCACTTTAAGGTTCTACAGCCCTGTTAAACTAGGTCAGAAAATAAGACTTTGTTACTTTGACTTTTCTATATTTTGTTATAGAGAACCCAATAATCAAAATCATATGCATATTTCAGATACTAGGTGTTATAATTGTATCTTTTGTACATTGATCTGTTAACCCATCTTGACTCTCAGAATGTTTTTATAGCTGATAAAACTGTATTGATGGGAGTGGTGATTATAGCACACTATTTAGGAACCAATGTAAGTTTATTGACTCAATTGTCAGACTATGCCAAGTTGTCATGATATGTTATGTGTTATAAGAAGGGCATGTCTGACTGCAAGTGTGTGTGTGTGCGCGTGCACGCACGCATGTACTTACCTTCTTTAAGGCAAATGGATAGTCAAGAGAGGTTATATTGCTCAAAAATCCATTGTTTCTCTAGTACAGAGAACTTGAAGGAAAAGTGAGGGCTTAAACTTCTTTTGCAAAAATCAAAAAGAAAAACTTCAGACCTACAAAATACTGGAGTCATATATAGTTCTATGTATGCTATTGTTTTTGTTACAGAATAAGACATTTATATGAAATAGAAAAATTAGAATTACACTAGATTTTAAACCTGAGCGTTCCATTTTCTTGGGCCTCCATTCCCTCCTCTATCAAATGAGGAGGGACTTACAGTGATGCTGTAATGGTTGAATGAGGTAATAGCAGTAGCAAGCTGTGCAGTTATGTATTATATTAAGAAGTGGTTCTGTTGCTAAGAGACCTTCATTTGCTTTGTAATAAGGATCTCAGAAAAGTAAGATCTTTGCCTTAGATAATTTATGCTTCACATGGCTGGATTAGTTTGCGTGGAAATGGTCTATGGTAAAAAGATCGTGGGTGCTTTGGTGGTAGGTGGGTATGATACCTACTTCTGAGGAGGTGTGAACCTGTTCCCCTAAATCATATACCATGTTTTAAACCAATGTTACCTCAATAAAAAAAGATTTTAAAATCTATTTGTAGATGGGGGGAGTAAAGTTGTTGTATTGTGTATCTGTTTAGACTATAAGAGCCTCTGGAAATTATTCAATGATATCAAAAGTTTTAAATTCAGAACTGTATTATCAATGAAAGAACAAAGGCAAGGTGTGCACCCCAGTTTTTATAGCTTATGATACCATAAGGAATAATAAATACAATGACTTAATAGGACACTAGTTATCCAGAATAGCATTTTCTGTCTTTGTGTCCCAACATTTTTCATTTGTAGTTTAAATCTTAGATTTTTTCCAAGATTATGTTTTTTTAATTTTTAAATTTAAATGACTAATATTTCTCAGACTTAAAGAGACTTCAAACTATAGGAAATTTCCCAGATATTATTTATTTCTAAGAAATCTAATAGCTACTTTGGAATGCTATCAGAAAATGTCTTTCTACTCAGGGAATGAGTATAAATCATGAGACAATTCTGTTAGGACAGTTACTGTTATGTCATATTCCAGAAACAGTCCAGTGGCCTCGGGTCACTGAGCACAGCCTTAAAGTCAATGAACAAAAGGCCTAGGGAAAGACCTGAACAGGTACTATTTCTAGTGAAGTAAAAATGTTGTTTTTGCCTTTTGTGAGATTTGATTTGCTCAGTCTCTCTCTTCTTTTCATCACAGATGGGGTCATCAGACTTGTAGGTGGTAAAGGCAGTCATGAGGGTCACCTGGAGGTGTATTACAGGGGACGGTGGGGGACTGTCTGTGATGATGGCTGGAATGAGCTGAATACGTACGTGGTTTGCCGACAGCTGGGATTCAAGTAAGGTCCATTGATAGGAGGCCACTAAGTGCCAGATTATACATTTAAAAGTTTTATTTTATTCTTATAACTTATAATTTCAATAAGATATATTTTAAAATCATCTGTCTACTCTCTGTTTCTGTCTCTATTATCTAACTTTCTACCCATTCAAATATGAAATTACATTGAGTCTACGGCCACACCACCCTGAATGCTCCTGATCTCATCTGAAATTACATTGATAAAATCCATAACTTCTTTTTTGATGAGAACCTATATCTTGCTATTTGTCTCATTCATCTTTCCTACCACCACTGTTCTTTTTTTTTTAAAGCTTTTATTTTTTTATGCATACAAGAGCTGAGGTACAGGCCAGAGTCGTGGGAGATGAGAGGATTCACAGAGACAGAGTGGGGAGCAGAACAGGCAGATCCACTGAAATACATTGCCGAGGGGAGCAGCGGGCAAGGCAGGAGAGGTCTGCTGCACCATGTGTGTCCCCTCCCCTACTGGGGATTGAATTGGCACTGCAGTGGCTGCAGAAGCTCCTTCCTCAGTGAGGTGCTCAACCCTTGTGCCACCAGGGAAGCCCACCACTGTTCTTAAATAATTGCATGGAGCTATGGGTGACTTTTAGGTCCCTTTGTGTCTATTCAAGTAAGATTGTATGCTCTGAATTCACTTTTTTATTGAGGCATCACTGCTATTGGATGCAGCTCATTCTGACATCATTATGTTTAAAATTGCAGAGAAGTCCAGTGTAGATTTTGTTGGTATTACTTTATTCCTTTTTTAAAAATGTGTTGATAATTTGCACTTTTATTTGAGAAAAATAGCCCTCTGTTTATGAGATGACCTTTAGAACTCACCCTTGACCTCACTATTAAAAGCTGAGTCTCAGACTCTGGGCCATATGGGCCATATGTTTCATGTCCCACACAGTGCATTCCAGAGGAAAGACTTAGTAGTTGGCTGAAGTAACTGCAAATGGTACCGTTGAGCTAATATTTGATTATAACCCATAAATGCTCATTCTTTCTTGTTTTCCATGTTTCTGTGTCTTGTTTGAAGTAACTTTGCCATGCTTAAAAAAAATAGCAAAGTTATTTCATTTCACCTTGAGATAGAGGGAATTGCAAACATTCATTAAGCTTTAAAAACATACTTTCATTCTAGCTTGGCATGACCATATTAAATTTTTTTTAATTTATAAAGATGGTATAAAATATTACTCTTTAGATTAGTTTAATTTTTTCAGTTTTGTGCTGGCATGAAGATAGGAAAGCATATAACACATAATTGTCCCAAGTTTGAATCTCTGAGCAATGCAGTTATTAAAATAATAAGGCCAAGGCATGTGACACAGCAGTCATATGAATATTGATGTTTAAAATAAATAACTTCACACGGGCCATTTCATCTTTAACTGAAGCCACTTAGAGAACCTTATCTTTTCACAGGTTTAGAAATTTATATATACTATTACGTACTATTTGCATTTTTTTCTTCATACTTTATTTTTTTTCACAAATTGTTTTTCTTGTAAATACAAGAAAATGGCTCTAAAATTGTTCTCAATTAAGTTATTTTGTTAAGAGTCCTAACTGGGTTGTCTTAGGAGACAGAGTAGTCATGTATATCATTTAGTTTACAAATGAACTTTTGAAAGAATATTGCTTTGCAATGAGAAAGAGGGTGAACTCTGGATCTCTTTATACAGAATTTTAAAGAAAAATGACCTCCTGTTATCTGTTGTAGAATTGATATAGATAGATGGTCTGAAGTATGCATTTTGTGGAAAATAGGTGTAAGTTGAAAGCGATAGCTATATGGAATTTAGGTTAATTACTTTTCTAGCTAAACCTTGATTAGTCAGCAGAGTAGATGTCTTACAATTATTCATTGAATTTATTTATTTTATTAAATTGTTCATCTTGTTGAATAACTTTAATAAGTAAGTGCAGAGGAAAACAATTAGGAAAATTTGTGCCAAACAGGACAGTGTCTTCATAGCCTTAGTACAGAATAACTGAAATATCCATTGAGGAGAATGGTTGACACAAACTTTATGAGTAAGAGTTTAATTACGTAGACCCTTAGAGTGACAGAGTTAACCATTTTTTTTCTTTTGCAAATCTTCCCTATTTCTACAGTGTATATAAGTTTTTATATTACATATAGGTTTTTTTGTAGTGCTTTGTTGCAAGTGAAGCCAATTAGAACACAATGTAATTCATACACATTTTAAAACTCAAATTTATAACCTATGAAAAGCTAAGCATATAGTCATTATTCTAACTTTAATGGGCTGAAACTCACATTTCTTCATGATTTGAGTTTGGTACCTAAAGAATCACTGAACTAATACACAATTTTTATTTTGAAGAAGAAAGAGGACACCAAAGAAACTTAGTTGATGAAATCAAATGAACACAGATGGCTCCTCAGATGCATATACAAGGCAAATGTTCTCACTTTATGGTTCACCAAGGAAATTTCTCACTTTCTCACATTTCATTGGTCAGGTATTTGAAGTTTATCTCTTTGCATTCTTTCTGGTTGCTGAGTTAAATTGTAGACCAAGCACAAACACAGATGGGGAAAAGGATTTGCTACCCATTGAATCAAACAAAATCTGTTAAGATGATCAAAATCTGTGATGGGGCCATCACTGGTTCTAGAGCACAGCCCTCAAGATAGGAGAAGGTACAAATACTTGTCCTCTGAAGTCATGGCACCAATTAGCCTGTTTGTTTATTTGTGATTCCTTGAAACAGGTCAGCAGCTCTATGCATAATGTGTGCTTTGTCACCACAGGTATGGCAGGCAAGCCTCTGCAAACCACTTTGAAGAAAGCAAGGGGCCCATATGGTTGGATGATGTCAGCTGCTCAGGAAAAGAAGCCAGCTTCCTCCAGTGTTCCCGGAGACCATGGGGAAGGCATGACTGCAGCCATCGTGAGGATGTGGGGCTCACCTGCTTGCCCAGCAGCGATGGACACAGACTCTCTCAGGGTAGGACCAGCGCAACTCTCAAGTACCCCTAACTCAGTAGACACAGTAGGCACTTCTACCCACTGATCAGGAAAATGAGGCATATTTCCATTCTGGCTCTTATTAGTTTATTTCCTGGGATTTTCTAATTTTCCATAATTTGTATTCAGAGACAAACAAACTTTTGAGTTCTTCTACCAGTATTATAAAATTTCTATTCCTAAAGATATTTTTATTTACCTAAAAGCCTAAGTTTCACACTAAAATGTGTGAATCTCATTAGCTGACTATCCTAGGTCTCATTTACCTTGAGTTCTAATGAATTAATGTCATCTTAACCTAGACCACTCTAGTGTCTCAGTAGGCTCCAAGTGTATTGAAGTGGATGTATTGAAGTGGAGAGCCCACCCATCTTTCTAAGAACTGTGTTATTTGGAAACTCCTCAGGAACTTTTCCTATTCCCTAGTTCTAAACCTGTTCAAACTAGTAGTTTGATAAAAGATAACTAGCTCATGTTACTGTCTCGAAATATATAAGGATAAAGATCTTCTTTTTTAAAAAAAAAAACTTTTTTTAGGTGAGATTTATTTGATTATTTAAGATTTATTTATTTTGCATACAAGAACTGGGGTGCAGGCCAGAGTCATGGGAGGTGAGAGGATTCATCAGAGACAGAGTGGGGAGTAGAACAGGCAGATTGTCTGAAACACACTGCTGAGGGGAGCAGTGGGCGAGGCAGGAGAGGTCTGCTGTGCCATGTGGGTCCCCTCCCTGGCTGGGGAATCAAACTTGCACTGCTGTGTGGCGGATGCTCTACAGTGTGGAGCTCAACCTGCTGCACCACTAGGGAGGCCCCAATAAAGATCTTCTTGTGAACAGAGAGCAACTGAGTATCCTTGATAGATTAAGTATAAAATAATATGAATAAAAAGTGCAAACAGAGTTATGCAAAAGACTTGCCATGGGGCCTCCTTGGTGGTACAAGCGATTAAGTCACAGCACTATGAAGCTACCCATAGCTACTTCAGCATGAGTTTGATCCCCAGCCAGGGAGTGACCCACATGGACCAGCAGACATCTCCTGTTTTGCCTCCTGCTCCCTCAGCAGTGTATTTTAGACAATCTGCCTGTTCTGCTCCCCACTCTGTCACTGGTGACTCCTCTCACCTCCTGCCTCTGGCCTGTACCCCAGTTCTTGTATGCATAAATAAGTAAATCTTTAAAAAAATAAAACTTGCCAGGACACTACTTCAGCTTTATCATGTATCTATATCTGTTTTTTTTTTTTTTTTTGCTGAATAAATGTTAAAATAACCATCTATAATCCTTATTTTTCACCTCAGGGTTAACTGAACCCTTTTGTAGCCTCTTGTTTTGAGACTATGAAGCTTAAATCTTTACATCATAAATTACTGGCACTTGTAGAATCCCAGAGTGTTAACCAAATTGTATATTTAAGTTGTCAGCATATCTGGCTGAATCCTCACTGTATGCTAAGCCTTGAGATGGTGGTGACTCACTGCTCTAATCCAGCATCAGACCAAATAGAAACCCAGCACTTTACTCCATCAAGATAGCTCATTTTCCACTTTGTTTCTTTTTGTTTGTTCTCCTTTGCTCCTTTCTTTTGCAGGATTAATTATTCACCCAGCGATATGTGATAGATGAGTGCATGTGCTTGGGGAATGAGAAACTGTTTGCTAGGGATAGATGTTATTGTTCCAAGATAGCAGGTATTTGAATCCTGGAGTGATCTATTCAGGCGTGCTCTGTCAATGCTCCAGGTGATGAAATTCTCTAAGTAGTGTGTAGAGACTATAATCTTAGTTCTCTGAAGGCCTGCATGGTTAATCATATCCACTGAATAAGTCAATTCATATTTTCAATTTCCCTGAAAATCTTTTCAATTCTAGGATTCTAGTTATAGTTTGTAAATATTTAAAAAGCTGAGGGTGATCATTTTAATAAAATATGTGATCATTATTATGGATTCCTTTGTCCTAAGTTTGGCAATGTCTATTAACTATTAATTTGTCTGAAGTACATTATGTCTGAGCCAAATATTCTTTTGGAATGGAATCAGATGTCCATTTATTCATCCCAACAGATGATTACTTTCCCATGTGTCAAAAAGGACTGAAATGTAAAAGAGGCGTTTAGGAAAGGAGATTGTAGAATGATGATATTAACAACAGTATTGGAAAAACAATTAAGTTTTCACTACTTTGACACTAGGATGATGACTCACTGGACTATTAGTGTTTTCAAAATTTGAAGGGTGTTCTGTGGATCTTAATTTTAAATGAGAGCGAAACTTTTCCTGAAATTAGAAAGACTTGATTTTATACTTGGGACTGTGATAAGTGAAATGTTCAAAAGCACTGTTCTAGGTAAATTAAAATAGTTCCACTAAGAATACATTTAATTCCTATGTGGATTAGGAGAAATCTGTAGGATGCTAGTGGATTTCTCGTTTTAATATTGTATTAATTCTAAGTTCAGAGTATTAAATCAGAGAGGGAAGAAATTGTTTCAGGACTCCCTTCTTAGCTGGGAGATGGCCATCTTCTCCCAGTGTGTCCCTTCACGTTGTCTTTCTTCCATGTGTCTCCTTGTCTCCCTTTTCCCTTTTCATAAGGACATCAGTCATTTTGGATGACCTCTCAGTTCAAAGCATGACAGTATGTGAGCCACCTGAGGGCTCGTAATCAGATGACACCCTGTGTATGGGTACCGATAGAGATGTGTGAAACTCTACAGATCCACTTCATTTGCATCATTTAGCTGTAGAACAGTTTCTCAGTTTTTACATCTTAGGAACTTTTATGACTTAATTTCTTCCTTTGTAATGGATAGTAAATAGGAAGCCTGAGATGGAAAATATCTGTTACCTGCCTTCCTTTTTCTTTTTTCCCTTCTCTGGCATTTTATATATCCATGTATTCCAAGGGGGTGTCCATTTATCCCTTTCTAGAAATTGTAACTGGGAGTATAAATCACTAGCTATGTCCAAGGGTAAATGAAAATATATGGAACAAAACAACCCTAAGTTAATCTCTTTTACTATGTAGATATTAGTGGTAATAAAATCATTCCCTGTTTTATTTTTTAAAGATTTTTTATTTATGCACACAAGAGCTGGGGTACAGGCCAGAGGCATGGTAGTATAAGAGGATTCAAGAGACAGAGCGTGGAACAGAACAGGCAAATCCACCAAAATACACTGCTGAGGGGAGCAGCGGGCGAGGCAGGAGAGGTCTGCTGTGCCATTTGGTCCTCTCCCTGGCTGGGAATTGAACTCAGGGTGCAGTGGCTGTGGAAGCCCCACAGTGCAGCGCTCAACCTCTTGCACCACCAGGGAGGCCTCATGCCCTATTATATACTACTATTTATTCATTCATTCATTCATTCAGCCAGTGAGTCAGTCTGAGAACAGTTATTACATGTCCTTCCTGTGTCAGGCACTGTTCCAAATATTGCCAGTGCAAAGTTGAGCAATATGAACTTCCAAAGATATTGCAAAATTGGATACTGGTCAACTGATTTTAAAAACAAATTGTATTTTTTAAAGTCTCTCATGCTTTAGTAAGGCTTGTTTTGCATGCTTCAGTTTGCTTGTTTTGGCTTTTCTCATACTTGTGAATCATGATTTAGGTTTTCCTATCAGACTGATGGATGGAGAAAATAAGAAAGAAGGACGAGTGGAGGTTTTTATCAATGGCCAGTGGGGAACAATTTGTGATGATGGGTGGACTGATAAAGATGCAAGTGTAATCTGTCGGCAGCTTGGCTACAAGTAAGGCAAACCTGATTATTTGGGGTGGATATTTGATGAATATTTCTTTTGCCTTTTTCAGATTTGTCCTAATGAATTTTTTTAACCTGAAATTAAGTATAGCATACCATTAAAAATACTGGCAGTATGCTGATTTTACTCAGAATTATAAATAATACTGTATAGCATCTATTTAAATTTTTCATTCTCTCAAGGAATACACACATCTCATAAGTAATGTAGTCTTTACTTAATGATGAAATAGTCTAAAAATTCTTGACTGTTCATAATACTGCTTCTGTTAGCCAAAGATGTTAATTTTTTTCTCTGTGGTTTAGGTGGTTCTCTTCATTCACAGTAGCCATGCTAATAAAGTCACTCTGAACACTGAATTAGCATGTGTTGAGCCATTGCTGCTGGAACAAACCAAAGAATCTTTTCTTTAGCCTCTTTTAGTTCTCATACTTGCAAACAGTTGTCCTTTTGCAGTCTACTTTGTGCCATTTATTTATTTATTTGCATTTTTGTCACCTTGTGGACAGTGCTTTGTTAGATAAGCTTCAGCGGGGTGTGAGCAATGGTGTAAAAAAAGTAGCACTGAGCAATGGTATAAAAAGTAGCACTAACTACACTGTGAAAGGACACTTGCTTACAGTTTGAGAGCTGAAATGAAAAGACCCATAATCTCCTTGAAAGACCTTAGCTAGACAACTCAAATTTCTTGAGGCTGTGTACAAGTCTGAGACGACTTCTGTAAGTATTGATTTGGGAATTGCAAATACACAGCACATGTTACAGTTTAGAGGTTTATCAAATTTAAGCTAATGTATATAAATTGCCTAGCTTGTGTAAATTACTAATAGTAGTTTGAATTTAAAAAATGCATCCTGAATGATTTATTTGCATACCATAAATATTGATAAATTTAATTGGTTATTCCTATGCAGAATATCATTTTTTAAAAAATATTTATTTATTTATGTATACAAGCACTGGGGTATAGCCCAGAGGTGTGGGGGGTTAGAGGATTCACCAGAGACGTAGCAGGGAACAGAACAGGCAGATGGACTGAAACACACTGCTGAGGGGAGCAGCGTGCAAGGCAGGAGAGGTCTGCTGCACCATGTGGGTCACCTCCCCCTGGCTGGCGGCAGGGATCAAACTCATGTTGCAGTCGCTGTTGTCTGCCTCATAGTGCATTACTCAACCCCGTTGTGCCACCAGGGAGGCCCCCAGAATATAATTTTTAAGGTACTTTTAATAGTAATGCAATTGTTGTTTCTAAAGATTCTTTTAGATTATTTGGTACTATATATAGTTCAATTTACTGTTTAGTTTTGGCCCTCATGCCACTCCAATTGCGCTGTTGTCACTTTGTCCACTGTTTTTTTTTTTTTTTTAAAGATTTATTTATTTATACAAACAAGAGCTGGGGTACAGGCTAGAGTCCAGGGCAGTGATAGGATTCACCAGAGACAGAGTGGGGAACAGAACAGGCAGACTGACTGAAACACACTGCTGAGGGGAGCAACGGGCGAGGCAGGAGAGGTCTGCTGTGCCATGTGGGTCCCCTCCCTGGCCTTCTTCACAGTGAGGCGCTCAACCTGCTGTACCACCAGGGCGGGCTCTAAAGTGGCATTTTTAATTTAAATTTTTGTTGGAATTAATAGTGTTTTAATTAAGGTATTCCTTCTGCTCAGCAGTGTGTTTCAGTCAGTCTGCCTGTTCTGCTTCCCACTCTGTTTCTAGTGAATCCTCTCACCTCCCATGACTCTGGACTGTACCCCAGTTCTTGTATGCAAAATAAATAAATCTTAAAAAAATGAAAAAAGAAGTGCCATATTAAAAATAAGTTAGTCTTCTATTCATGACTCCTGGTTTTCTCTTTCTCTGTACAAAATAGTACTTTTATACTCCTTCATAGTGCGTTCCTTAACCCACTGCGCCACCGGGGAGGCCCGTACTTTTATACTCCTAAGGGAGGCAAAAATTAGTTCTTAGCTGCCTAGGTAATTATTTATTAATATCTTAATTTTCTTGGAAATATACCAGTATTAAAAGATCATTATTTTCTGTAAGGGGATATAAAATTTTGAGATTTCCTGCCTAAAAGTAAGGGTGAAGACTGCCATAATTCTTCAATTTGCCAATAACTGTGATTTGCTGAACAGAAGTTAAATTAAAAGCAACTGATGTGATACTGAAGCTCAGTATGAAATCACAGAGGGTGTAGTCAGATCTCTGAAGCTTTTGTTTTTTGACAGTCAAGAAATAAATGATCTTATAGTACATATAGATGCTGATTTTAATATATAAAAGTTACAACATATAATTGAGTGAGAGTATGTGTTGTGATTTACTCACATGTATGATTGATTCCCCACACCCTGAAGAATGCTGTGTTTCCAGGGGACCTGCCAGAGCAAGAACCATGGCTTATTTTGGGGAAGGAAAAGGACCCATCCACGTGGATAATGTGAAATGCACAGGAAATGAGAGGTCCTTGGCTGACTGTATAAAACAAGATATTGGAAGACATAACTGCCGTCACAGTGAAGATGCAGGAGTTATTTGTGATTACGTTAGCAAGAAAGCATCAAGTATCATTAATAAAGGTAGGTGTTCTTTTGAGGCCCTATACAAGTGAAATACCACTGATGCACATGGTTCATTTCTATAAGCAATACTTTGGTAACAAGAATTCCCTTCCACAAGGATTATAGAATCCCTTTTCCTCGTGCTAGTATTTAGAGGCCATGGTTCTGAATGAACTTGCCTGAGTGGGCTTACAGGGATGGCTGGGATCAGGGTAAAGGATGGATTTATAAGACTTTGTAATCTCTGAGGTGACCCTCTTCCCATATTCTCAGTCATCTTGAGACTGTTTCTTCTATGGATATAATAAAATTGTCAAACTTGGTGTCCTGGAAAATTCATTCTTTCATAAAAAGGAGAACAGAAAATGATAGTCCCAGATAGGTACTTCTAGTCTTACTAATAATTTAGTAAGGAAATTCTTTATCATTATTTGCAAAATTGAAAATTATCTTTTGAACTTTTTATCCCTTGAAATTTAAAAGCATAAGGAAAATGAGAAATAATATCTTAGTATACTTAGTATTATACAGTTTGTATACCACAGTAATAGAAATCTTATAATTAAATAAATAGAAGAGTTCTTAAAAGCTGAGTTCTTTATAAGTGCTATTTAAAATGAATAAGAAAACTGCTATTTTGGAGAAAAGTGTGGTTATATTTTACAAAAGGATTTTCTTTTTTTTGCTATTTTATTTTTTTCTCCATTTTTTAATTTATATATATTTGACATCAATTGTAATCCCCATGAATTCCCCATCACTATATCACCAGTGAAAAGGATTTTCTTACAGTCATGTGCATTGGACCATGTACTTTATCTAGCATCTTTTAATAACTTTTAATGAAGACAATACAAAAAAATAAATTTGATGTTATTATTCTTCATTTGAATATGTAGAACACTTTATAACCCTCATGTTTTGTCTGTGTTGTTCTATTACACATGTTGTGGATTTATTATCTATATGTTATTTAATATATATGTGTTAGAAAGATACTTTGGTAAACCAATTTTTCCTAAATATTGATTACAACTTAATTTGTATAAATTATATAGATTTCAATAATTTAAACTACAGTTACAATGTTGAATACAACATTCTTTGAAGTATGTCAACTTAGGCAGTAGAAAAACAAAGCTTTAAAATTCATGTTTTATATCTTTGCGCATCTTCTACTTCTAAAATATGATACACCATAGATTTATTTTGTTACTGTTTGCACTCTTATTTTTATGCATTCCTACAGTTGTAGCAAGACTTATTTTGATATATTTCCATACTTCCATGGTTTTAGTGCTACCATTCCTCAAATCAAAACATTTCATTTCAGAGCAGCTAGATTACAGAATCTGGCTTGCTTACCTTTTGTTGAGGCTTAAGAACTACTGACTTCATAAAATAATTAAAATTCAAAAGCTATTGGTTATTGGTCATGTGCTGAGATCCTTTCATAAATGAAATTAATTTTGTTCTTTAATCTTTTTATGACAGTGGATTTTGTGGGTTAAAATAGACTTTACCTTCTTGCAATCTGGTGCTACTCCCCAGAATGATGTAAGCTTTAAGTTTGGCTTGCTTAGTATTACATCATCCCTTGTCTTGGTATTATGTACATTGACCTGACTTGGAACATTATTGAAAACTGTACTTTATAATTTTTTAAAATTTGCAGTGTCATCTAGAGGACTCATGTTATAACAGATGAGGCTCAAGTTTGATAATATACCTCTGAGGTCTTTTGACAAATTAATCACCTTGCTACACAATGCACATCCTCTTTCTCCATCAAGAAATAACAAGTGCTGATTCCCTACTGGGCTCTCTGCTACTTGATTATTATTGGAGACCATGAGTGCTGGCAAGGGTTTCATATTCTTGTTGCATGTCCACCCCCTCCTTCCCTCTTTTCACAGATAGAAAACCAGTGCATCTCTGCACTTACTTACGTTTTCTTAATAAATGAAACAAAATACCCCAATAAAATGCCACTTCCTTGTGATTTTGGAAAACAAGCCATGCCTTGTTATATTTATCCTTTTTTTGTACACTGCCTTTCTAGTATTTTTTAAATTTGATTCTTCTTCTTTTTTGAATGCTCTTGCAGAAGTAGTTACCTTGGGGAAATGACTCCATACCCTTAAATGCCATTTGATGCTTAAATTGGCTTAGCAAACTCCATAGATTAATATTCAATATGAGCAAATGTAAATTCAAATCAGAAATCCATCCTGTTAATTTACTTTGCCCCTCTGGGTTACTATTGTATATATAGATTCAAGGAGTGTAGTATATGAAAAGCAAGTAATTTAAACTGTTACTGCACTGGCGGGCCGCTCATCTTGTTTAATGTTCCTGAACTCCAAGGCAGCCTCTGTAATCAGTCAGCAAAGGACGAGGTGTAAGTACTTATGGAGACGTTGCGCTGGACGAAGCTATCCAGCAGCCTGTGGAGCCCCTCAGAGCTGAATGCAGGAAACACCATAAACTTCCCTGCAGGCTCGCAAATTTTATTACCGCAAGTAAATGAGAAAACAACTTTTTATTTTTGTTGCAGGAAAAATATCCTATAATTTGAAGAGAAAAGGCATCTTAAAATAGATGAGGAAGATGCGGGGGTGTGGTGGGGGAGGCAGTTGTCACTTGTGTCTTTATCCCTCTCTCAGCAAGATTGCAATTTAATTAATGAGCTATTTCTGCTTCAGAGTCCCTGTCCTCGGTTTGTGGTTTGAGATTACTGCACAGGCGGCAGAAGCGGATCATTGGTGGGAAAAATTCCTTAAGGTAAAGAAAGGGTTCTTCAGAAGAGCTATTTCCATATTACAGAATTATTTGATAAGCATACAGGTTTAGAAATTGGGGATTTTCTACTCTCACATATGGACTTATTTTATACCCATTATTTTCTGATAAATAATGTTTAGGTGTTAAATACAGATTACATTGGTTATTTCACCATTCTTTGACCTCTACTCGCTTTTTTTTTTTCTAGCCAATTGAGTTTATTTCTGTGGTATAACAAACCACCATCAGCAAACAACTAAATTGGATAGACATCATCCAATAAATTAGGACATAAAAAGT